>CAFUXE010000485.1:219658-235683 GCA_903364295.1 Serranus cabrilla
CTCCAATCCCTTTCCTGTCGACATCCAAGTGGAATTGAGCCAGCTGGTTGGGCTATAATGGACCCCTGTGTACAGTGACACCTTAGCACAGCCCTGGCTAAGCACCATTTTGATTCTGTTAAAGACCTTCACTGACTAATTACGCTAATTACAAAAAGCCATAAGAGAAAAGGAACTCGGTCATTATATGTCGTGTCTGTTTATCTTTGGTCCACATGACTGAGGATGTGGTCGGAGGGTGACTTGCTGTGTTTATTCATAGTTATCTACTTACAGCAGCGCCTCAGAGATATGGGATTTTTTCAAGACAGAGCAATACAAAACTGTTTTTAAAGGGGAGAAATTTACAGATTTCCTATATGGCGACCAATATAGGGATTTTCTGAGCTGGAATGAAAATAAACCTTTTCTATATGGATTCGGCACCAAATTTGCACCAATAAGAATATACGATATCACAATCTGACCTCGATATTAATATTGTGACAATACTGCAGGGTTGCTGTTTACACATAATATTCACACAATAAGATTTCTGATAAATAATCATCAGTAATATGAAAAAACATTGGTCAGAGGCAAATATAAGGGCAACAGGTACGACTGTCTGGTAAGTTCAGAAAATTCACTTTACTGTAATGCCGCCTTTAAAACAAGGAAACACAACTTTTATGCCATATTATGGTATTATATTATCCAAAATTTTATGAAAGATTTTCTCATTTGATGATGTTGATATACAGTAATATCAAATCCATATATTGCTGAGCCCAACTCAGAAAGCTACTTTCTTAACTGTTATACAGGACCAGTCAAAAGTTTGGACACACCTTCTCATTCAATGGGTTTTCTTTATTTTTTATTATTTTCAACATTGAATATTAATACTGTAGACATCAAATGGGAATTATGTTATTGTGAATTATGTTGTTTTAATAAAAAACAGAATGTTTTATATTTTAGATTCTTCTTCGTTGAATGGTTGTGAGTTAACAGTCAAAAGTACATTTTTGTTAATTTATTGCCAACTTAATGTGTTTGAGACCATCAAAGCAAAAGGTTAAAGGCTACTTTAAAGAATGTAAAATATAAAACATATTCTGGTCTGTTTAACACTTTTTTGTTTACTAAATAATTCCATATGTGTTCCTTCATAGTTCTTCATGTCTTTAAAATGAATCTACAATGTAGAAACTATAATAAAAATAAAGAAAAAACACTGAATAAGAAGATGTGTCCAGACTTTTGACTGGTACTGTATATTAAAGAATATTTATTATAAATCCAAATATTACATTGTCAAGCAAGGACACATAGAAATAAAAATAGCTTTATGCCACCATTTCTAAATCTTCCCATGTATGGCTTCATGCATTATATGTTCTGTAAAAATGTTTTTCATTCCAGCAGAAAGCATACAGGCCAATACCGATAGATGCTGATATGTTTGTGATAAATTCAGCCGACTCATAAATCAGCCAGGCTGTAATAAAGAGCTGACTGCTTCCTTTTGGGATCTGCATCATGAAACAGCTAACAGGAGTCCAACAATGTCTAAGCCAGAAAAAAAAACATAAACCGTGCTAAATAACTCCGTGTGTCAGCAAACATCACAGTGCTGCTGATGTGTGCACATGCTCCACTTGTAGACGCATATAACAGCGCCTGGTTTTGTCTTGTTTGTATTCCTACTTGTTTCTTGATGTACCTGTTATAAATGTACACTTTAGAGCCTCTGGGCCTCCACTCTTTACTCATTCTGCTTTTTTTCTGACGCAAGTGGGATTTCACAGTCAGAGCTGATGCATACAGCACCTGACCTTAAGCACGTACAGAGCAGGAATCCTTTTTACAGCTTCCTCCCACAGACCACCAAAACAGTTCCCCCACACATTTACTACATACAAAACTACATTAAAGAAGGAAGCTGAGGCGCCGCCCCCTTCGACAATCTGCAGCATTACATATGCTCTGCAAGTTTCCAGGCAGTATCCAAACCACAACCACAGCTACTGTTGTTTGTCAGCGTAACACAAAACAGACATGAGAACATGACCATCTCTTCTTTGTTTTCTGGTGTTTTTCAGCGTAATGAGGCTAGTCAGGGGGGCCTGTTAGTGGAGGGAAATGGTCCAGGCGAGAGGAGGTTCTCACGCCTGTGGAACCAAAACAAACAAAGCCCCACTCCGACAAAACAGCAGCCAACAGCCGCTGATAAGGGTTATCTCTGCAGTCACACACGGGCCATCTCACAACAGTGAGCGCCGAGCAACTGTAATGGCCCTGGCAACTCCAGGAACACAAACAGAATAGACTCAGACATAAATTCCCCACTACCTGTTGTCTCTTTGTTTTAAAGTTGAGCTGACGTGTTGTTTTCTGTTAGGAAATGTAAACTAGAATGATGTCATTTTTCCATTTTTTAAGAAGAGGATAAAAACGTTTTTTGGACATGTTTGTAATAAAATGCTTCTCGTGGGCGGGTGGGTGTTTTCCCTTGACAGCGGTTGACTGACATCTGCGGGCTGGCGTTGCTAGGAGACGCAAAGTCAACTTCTGTGGGGCAGTGCTACTCGTCATATCCCTACATATAGCCCACAAAGTGCAATCAAGGATATTTTCCCCCCTTTTTGTCTTTAATGAGCCCACATAGCGTTGACTATGAACCATAAACTATTTAATCCTGCAATAACTGTTTTTTTGGGACACTAAGGGGCAGTAAAACAAGCCGCAAGCACAACTCCTGACTTCTTATTACCTTTAAAATTGATATTGCAATCATCAATTGTTATCATACGAGTGCTTTTTTTTTTTTTAAAGCAAATATGGAAGAACATCATGCAGTTATTTGAAGTGGTGTTTGGGTTCACCTGATGAATGTAAGTGCAATATTTGCTCTATTCATGTTCTGTTCGCCACCATCTCCTGGGAAATATCTGCTGCACCATAGACTATGTAAAATAAGTGGAAGTGATCTGGACGAGAGCATGGATCTGAGTGAAATCTGAGGACATTATGCACCTATACCAGCAACCTGTGTTGTAGCAGATGCAGATGGAAAAGTCAGTAAATTGTCTCAAAGTGTGGAGGCTGTAGGAGATATTACATTTGAGCAGTTAAATTGCTGGAACAGGTTAAAAAGCTGCCACTACGAGATCCTGCACATCCTTATGCACAATATCTCAGTTCGATGTAGATCCTAATTTTAGTTTTGGTTTTGTGTGTAAAGCTGCAAAGTTTTGGAGAGCACCAAGCCGCTGCATCTGTGCAGGGAAGCTTTACTTTTCCATTGTCTCATTTTGGACTCATGCAGGCTGAACGCTACAGTGACTCAGTATCGCCTCTTACGGTACAAGTGGTATTATAAGACAGCACAGACTGGGGCTAGCTGGTTAGCATGCTAATTTCAGTAGATATCTCTGCAAAACAATATACAGACATCTTTGCCATGATATCTAAACCGTTTAAAGTCTATTTTTTTCATGTTTTAAGTTGCCACGGTTAAAAGTGCTATTAAGAAACTGATTTGTTTCTACACAAGTCAGTCAGATCAGTAATTTATATATTTATGTTCACATTACCATGCAAATCAATGTTGTTTTTCTCCTGTTGTCTTCTGTCTTTTGACCTTTTCACCGTGCTTTATTAACAACTTGCTATAAAGTAAATTCCTCTTGCAGTAATATGACCGCAGCGCCACAACAGTAACCAACAGAATCTGTCTTCATTTAGCAACAACAGTCAATCTTTGAATGGTGCTGATGTTACATTACTGATTTAGCTATCTTTCATGAATGCACGCACTTGCGGGTCTCCGTGCTTTGTGCCACCTATCCATCATAAGAGAAAACACAGGAGAGGTAAATGAACAAAAGCCGGGCAGAAGCTATAGCTGCAGTGTGAAATCCATCAGACAGGCCACAAGTGTTGGTATATGATGGAGATGGCAGATAAGCCCATGTGTTTTGCTATGGGAGTGGGTGTAGTGAAAGGGGATCAGTCCACAGCAGTGTTTAGAGGTTCAAACGCTCCTCTGGGGAGGAGAACGGATCGATCCTCACTGGCTGGGAGCCAATCCTCTCTGTGCATTCAGCCAGATATTCATCCACACTATATATAAGCCTCTAAGCCTTCAGTCATACTGTATATATAAAGCACTGGGGTTCAGGATTTCACCACTGTGACTGGTGTTCTTTACCAGTAGCGTTATGAACTCCAAACCCTATGGTTTCCAATGCCAACTAAATACAGATGTGTTTAGGCTGCTCTCCACAGAGAGGGGCCCTGCTGCATCGCCTGTGGTGCATGCGTTGTCGTCATGATCCTCTGATTAGAGGGAGCCATGGAGATAAACTATAGTTGCTGTCTCATTAGTCTGAGTAACTCTGCCTGGTTCCCACCCACAGGAGCCTCTCCCAAACCCACAGGAGGAGCAGGGCACCCCCACACAGCCTGCAGGGACAGGACACAAACACCACAGCTGCCAGTGCGGAGTGCACCATCATCAGCAAACTCACAGATGTACAGAGAGAAGGACATATACACACACAGGGGACACCAAGCACTCTCTACTCTCTTTCCAGCTCTTGCCAAAAAAACAGCCTCGGAGGACAGGATCACTGGCTCCGCGACAAAATGGGGTTTCCCCAAAGGGACACTCCATGAGCCTGCAACAGAGCAAGCGGCTGCGGGTGACCTGCTGAGCTACAAATATAGCAAACATCCGATGTGAAACAGATGCATCACAATCCACGTGAAACAAATAAACTCACTGAGGCCCTTTTGTGTAAGATTTGAGAAAAACATCCCTGCAGCCTGGTAGCTAGGCGTCATGGGAGCATGGGTCGATGGCTGTGTCCTGATAGAGGTTTGGTCATATTTGGGGACAGGAACAGAGTGTGCAGAGGAGGAGGAAAGAGGAGGCAGCGGGCGTCCGGGCTGCTGTCCGTCAGGCGATGTCGTGACAGGTTTATCCCAGCCGAGGGGGAAGGTAACACACCGAACGGCACAATGAGGGCCGATAAACGTCAAGCCAAGCCCCAGTGCCATGGTAATGGCTGACAAATGGCTCAGTGGCTCATCTCGCAGCCAGTCAACCCCAAACACACGTGCTGCTCTGTGTTATGTTCTATCAGACGGGAAGACACGGACGAGAACGACAGAAATCCAGCCAGGAAGTTCCTTATACTACAACCCTCCTGCCTGTCTCACATTCAGCGTTGCAAACATTAAAGAACAACACTAACAATCGAAAAACACTAATATATCAAGGGCTATATAGACCGTTACGCTGTGTATCGCCAATACATTAATTGCTCAATAAATATGCTTTCAATGCGGGTTTCCAATCGCTTTTCGTTGAATGAATGTCCCAGAATTTAGCTCTAAATGTGTCAACAAAGTGTGTAATAAAGCTTATTTCCTATATTTACATCATTAATTTAATAACAGTGCCATAAGTGATACAGTCCATCAATTAGGTTTTTTTAACATTATTTTAATGTGCTTTTTTTTTTTTTTAGATGGGTAAGTACAAGGTTTGCAGTTGTAGTGAACATAGTTCGCGTCCATCTTTCCTTGGGTTATTAATATTTTTTTTATTTTTCCATAATCAGGCAGTTATTAGAATGACAGCTCCTCAAAGAACCATCTCAAATATTTATGATTCTGTACTCTGAATAACATGGCTAACTAAATTCACAAATATGTATTAATGCAAATGTAAAACAAGCACTGCGAATTAATGAAAGGTGACATGATGCAGATTCATGCACAGTAAGGTCACCTTCTGTATATCCCATCTGGATCTCCTTGTGTCCCTTGTGATGCACTGATGTTACATAATGCCTTCAAATCAAGGACTTGTCTGTTAAGGAGTCATAGGAGTGCCATAAAAAATAATAAATCTGTAAAATAATAGGAAAATAGATGTGGAAAAACAAAGAGACATAAATCAAAGAATAATTAAATCAATAAAAAAGTGGAAATATAAAGAGAAATAAATAATTGTGGAAATATAAATAAAATATAAATGAATATATATATATATAATATAATTGAAAAAAATAAATGATTAAACCAAAGGAAATATAGACAAATAAATAACAGCAGGGAGCAAAGAAAAAGCTATAAAGAAATGGATAAGGAAAAAAGAAAAAAAAATAGCATGATATAAAAATAAATAATTAAGAAATAAAAAAAACATATAGAGAAATAAAACAATGGTAAATTAATAAATAAATTAATGTTAAAATAAATTAAATACATTTAGATATTTATAATATTATTTATATATTTATTTATTATTTACACTTATTTATTTCACTTTATATTTCTAAATTTTTATCTATTTAATTTATTTCTTTTCATACTTCAACATTTCTTTTCTTATTCTTTTCCAGGTATATCATTTATTTATGACACCCCTATGACTTTTTATTGAGTTTTACTCAATTATTGTGAAATGTAATCAATCAACCTTGTTCCTTATTGTAGGCACGACCTGTCCTGGGAGCATCCAACACAGAAATCACAAGCACTAGTATGATTTATAACTGACTCTAAGACAGCGATGTGTAGCTGAATCAGACGTGAAGAAAAATCCAGGCAGCTGAGATTTGTCTCAGCTGTCTCTAACAGATGTCTAAAACCTCCCCCATATCTCTGCTTCAAACACTGGGACAGCAGGCAGGTGAATGTACACACAGAGACGAGCACAGAGCGTTGTTGAGCCTTGGTGGAGCACGGCACAAAAACAGCTGGTCTTATTTAAAAAGGTAGCAGTCATCAGAGAGAATTACAGTCAAGCAAACAAAGGCTGTGCTGAGTGGATTTTACTCTCCAGCTCCATATTATTATTACTATTAGGTTGTATTATACTACGGTTAGCATCACTCTAGATAATTGTGGTTCCATAGTCTGTATGATTAGCCACTCTGTAGTTTAAGCATAGTGGAATATGTCTTCAATATCTAATATATGACCAGATTTTTCCATACTGTCCATTCTTTACATTGTGTGTGTAGAGAAATAAATAGAAAACTGGATTCATGATTAAATGTACAGTAACTGTGCACAGTAACCTATTGGGACTGCTACTCTTGCATCTGTACAACAACCCATTCCATGCATACAATCAGCTGAGATGAGTGAGGAGCATCGCACTGAGCTATAGCACTCATTTGCCTGATGAATGCACAGCTCCTCCAACATGGTGACCTTTGGGAAGGTCATGGCATTCCAGCAGCCGCATAAAGACACTCCTGAATGAATAAATCATCGCTACACTTGTCGTCTTTGTGTCCTGTTTGTTGCAACGCCTCTGAGCTCAACCTGTGGCTCATCAACACGAGTGCCAACGTGGACGGGACATTAAGGACTCATTCATTCCCCCTGAAAGTTACATAAGATTTGAGTAGCAAGCACATCAAGGCTGGCTCCGTTTAATCGGTCCCAATGTGATACTGTAGTATGACATCATTTATGGTGATGAAAGCCAAACGTAAGTGATTTATTTGCCCGTTTTACGTGCAAGAACAACTGGGTAAACATCCCCATAATGTATTCATAACTGCTGTGTTTATATCTCAATCATGTGTCATTTCCTTGACATCCCCCCATCTGTGACGTGTGCATAAACAGGAAACTCGCCAAGTCTCTTACCTGTGTCCTGTCGAAACTGGTGCATGGACTGCAGGTCGATGATGTAAGGAGAGAGCTGGGCATCCACCTGCCCCAGGACAACAGTTCCCCGGGCGTCCCCCTTCAGTACATTCTCAATATGATGGCAAACCGCTGCACTGTACGGCCTCCAGCGCCCGTGTTCGTTCAACCACTCCCAGACCACCACCCTGGCCACGTTCTGAGGGGGGTACCCCAGCCCGTTGACGGGCACCAGCAACCCCGTTCCTGGACGAGCCATCTTCTTCTGTGGTGTCTCCGCTTCAGCTGCTGGCTATGTCCCGGGCTAGAACAGCACTGCAACCCTGTCAGTCAACTGACACACTGGAACATTTTCATCAACGCCAAACAGAAAAAAGCTTGAATCAGCGATTAGTGTGGTACTCCTCAGATTATCTCATGCTGCTTTCACATGAGCAGCTCTGCAGGAGTCATGGTCTACAGGTGCTTGGTGACTGCTGGCTCTTTGATCAGCCAAAAGCAGCCTCTGTCCTCTTGTGTTTTGTCGAGTTCGAAGTGGCAGACGACGACGATGATGATGATGGTGATGGGGGTGGTGGTGGTGATGATGAGATTTGCAGCTGTTGCAGTCTCCACAGCCGACCACAGCAGATCAGCAGCAGGTCGACAGGAGATGCTCTGTAAACAAAAGAAGCACACTGGTAAACGAATGCTCTGATTTATCCCAGGAGTTATTTCTGAAGAGTCCGGCACTGTTTCAGAGGAGATGACATAAACAGAAGCAGTCCTGTGCTATAGCCCCATTAGTGGCCTGTACCTCTAGGCAATTCTGTTTACTGAAAGTGCAGTGACAAAAAAATGTACATGAGCTGTTTCAGCAGCATAATAATGTGTGATTGTCATCAAAAATGAGTAGAAGGGACAGAGTAGAGTGCAGAAACAGCCAGATGCTATCATAATCCGAGCAGACAGAATATCACTCAGACATTTTTTACACAGAAAGCCGCTCAGGTGCAGTGAAGGCAAAGCAAGGGGTACTATCTCTGTTGCTTCTATGGTTTTTTTTCAACTGGTATTTAATGTTACGGCTCATACTGAATGCTTTTCATGGCATGCACCACACGCACGAATCGACTCAGGCAATACAAACCTGTAGGCTGCAGTTATGGTGCCACACATCTGCCAGGTAGAGGATGCATTTCAAAGGCTCCGGCCGAAAATCAGATTGGAAAAGAGAGAGGAAAAAAAAAACGAGGTGCAAATCTCGAAACGCACCTGCCTTTTTACATCTGTGATTTGCTCGTTTTCCTGTATCCTCAATACGGAAATCTTCCTTTAAACCCACCTCCCGCAGCTTCAGTAATCCAATGTTATTGTTTAAAACCAAGACGTCGTTTTATCCCCCGTGAATCTGCCACAGACTACACCAGCTTGTTGGTCGGCTGTGTTAAAGTGAATGCATGCCCCAGTTGCACGCGCTTCAGTATGTGCGGTGCAGAGCCATTCCGCTGTAGACGCGCATTTGTGCCCGTAACGCCAAACACCATGCATTCACACAGTAAACACGCATTTCACGCTGCCCGCCGACTACGCAAAAATGTTCATGAGCACCTGTATGGATGGTCGTTGAAAATCACCCAAAGTGTCAATTACATCGAAATAAAATTATACAACTTCCGGTATCTGGTTTCAAAATAAAACCTCTGCTGACACATGATTTATCAGAGTAGCATAGTAGACAAACAGGTGCTGGTAATGGGAATCTTCTCATAATATGTAATCAGTCATTCTGTCAGACACGTGACTCTGTTAAACAGTCATAAATATATATTTTTGGTGTTGAAAAACCAAACAACATTTATCGGTCATATTAAAGGGGACTATTTTTTACTCCTTGTGCACATACATTCTGTTATGTCGAGTACATACCAATCTACATATGGGGAAATAACACAACGCTAAATCAGAAAACGAGGGATTCAACAAACCATTCCGCTTTGGCTCCCCTTCCTATGTCACATGCATGTTCATTAGCTCATGTGAGCATCTCCACGCGCGGCTTGAGAACTACCTTTAGAAAGGTGCGCCATATTTTTCTCGCAAGCCAATCAGCGCAGACTTCTTCCCCATGGAGTAGAACCACAGGTTAATCAGAAAAAAAAATGTGTATTTTGAACAATTAAAGCATGTTAACATGTTCAATTAGAAGCCCAAAACACAAGTATGAACCTGAGAATGAGCATTATAGGACCAATTAAAGGTGATGAACATATGTTTGGTTGATCTCTTGGCCTTCTGATGGCTTGTGTTGCAAAAGAGCAAAACTGTGACATTTGACATTGTGACATTTTCTCAAGTTCTATACTAAATTAAAATTTTGAGGTATGTGTACTTTACTTGAGTATTTCCATTTTATGTAACTTTATACTTCTACTCCATGATATTTTGAGGCAAATGTTGTACTTTTTACTCCACAGCATTTAGCTGCCAGCCTGTTTCAGGTCATGATTCAACATAAAAAACATGATGACTTTAAAGTGACTCTTTTTTATTTATCTAACCTCATAACAGTATACGAAGTAGTTAAAATGAGCCATGTCTTTACTAATGACAACACTGCTTACATAAATGCATCATTACAAATAGTCTAAAATATATTAAGAACATATAAAACAAGCTGAGTGGGGCCATTCTGCATTATGAGTACTTTTACTTTTGATATTTTAAGTACATTTATATGCTGATACTTTACTTAATTATGTTCTGAATGCAGGACTTTTACTTGTAGTGGAGTAATTTCACAGTGTGGTATTATTACTTTTACATAAGTAAGGGATCTGAATACTTTTTTCCACCACTGCTGCATTGTCATAAAGAAGGTTGATAAAATGTCTGAAGCTATAAAAATGACAAAAACAAAATAAAAAATAAAAAAAGTGGTATTTTTGTTGACTGTATGAGTCAAATAAATATTGCCGGCTATAGATTGAAACCCAATCGCCTTGCTAGTATGTTTTCCAAAAATGATCGTGAAAAATGTAATAGATGATTGATAGAAATTCCTATTTTGCAGAAATTCCACAGGTCGAACTGATGCCTAATTTGCCCATGTAACACAATTGAATGGATTCATGTAAATGCTGCTAAATGGTACAACAGTCCCACCTGCTGCCAGAATAATGTACCTGCAATGGGGAGTAAAATGAATGGTTGAGCATACTGAGCAGACAGAGTGACCCCGGGGATAACAGCCTTCCTAGTCTTTAAGTCGTTTCGAGAGTTTAATATAAAAACATTTAAACATGACACCAACACAAAGTTTACATCAGTTTCAGTTATATATCTGTTGAGATCACCTGGGATTGAGTGGCTTCTCTCCAACTGCCTTTAATTACGCAAACAGGTTTTTAATGCTCATGTGTCAGCACTAAAAACACATTTTATTGTTGGATCTTAATCTCTTCTTCATTCTATTTAATACAAAAAATTTGCATTTATTTTTCATGTTTTATACACATCTAGGCCCTACAGAACACATGCAAAATACATGCTTATTTCATGAAATTGCATTTTTTTTTTTATTCAAACAAATCCTTTATGAATAGAGATTCTGTCCTGTTTATGGAACTTATTGGCAATTTCTGTTGATCACAGCTCTAAAAACAGCTTGACTTAATAACATTATTAAGGTAGCAAAGTAAAGCAAGCCTGTCTGACAATATTATCCTACTGACCAAAAGAGAAGGGGAAGTTCAAGTGAGGTAATGTTGATCTCAGTGCAGTTTGGGGGTTTTGTGCAGAGTAAAGGACACCATGTTAGATATCTTTATAGAAATGCTGTCCTTTGTTCAAGTCTTGGGTCTGCTTTTTGTTTGGCTCAATCACATTCTCAGGTGCTAGCTAAATATCTCATACAACTTTGCAAAACAGGTGCAAAAACCAAAGGACCCTCCTCAGTGCGTGGAGATTGGTTGCCTTTGTGCAAGAAATGAAATACTCAGGAATGGATGGATCTGGATGAGACCACCATAGGGAAGACTTGACATCAAACCAAACTAAAGGCATCAATTATCTGGAGAAGAGCGCCATCAGGTGGCCTTTTGGCATTAGTAAACTTCTTTTGGCAAACTCACCTCTTAGTATATGCAAGTATAAGCTCGTGTTAAACTTTATAGAAACTGTTAGAGTTCATATTCTCAGAACTCATTCTTGAGGTTTAACGGATTAAGTTGTGAAGCAATAAAGTGATTAAAATTAGCAACATCTTCACCAGCTACAACATTTTAGTACCTATATGTCTATGTTTAAAAACACAGCTAAAAACACTGAAATGTTAAAGGATTAAGCAAAGAAGCTTTTCAACTTTCAGACCAATTGTATCAAGAAAAGACAGAGACTATGAAATGATTGCAAATACTATTTCAAACACTTTTCAAATCACACATTCAAATTAAATGAAAGCAGTTGTTTTCTGCACTGTTCACACCTTTTATTCATGGAGGAAGAGAATAGTACGAAACGAATGAAGACCAACAAGGACCCACAATTGTGACACGTAAGCAGTTTCTCAAGTGTGTGTTCTCATATGCCTTTTCAATACTGAACTGTCAGCAAATCTTTAACCTCATGTAAAAGTCTTAAGTTTTTCCCACGTTTTGCATGAAAATGGCTTCCCACCTGTTTGGATTCTGAGGTGTCTCTACTTATGCCTAAAATCTTTTCAATATGTGTCACATTTGAAAGATTTTTTTTATACCATGGTCAGCATTACAGTTATCCTCTGAAAGGTTAGAGCTGCTTAAATTGTTAATGTGACCTCTGGTTTGATGCTGTTTTTTCTGTTGTTCTTGCTGTTGCTCTTCTTGGTCACCAGAGAGGAGCTAATTTTGAAACATTTCCCTGATGTTTTAAAAGAATGAGGATTCGTACCTGTGTTTTCAAGTGATCGTAACACCTGAAAGCGCTCCCACAAATTTTACAAGTAAATGGCTTCTCACCTGTGTGGATTAAGTATTGACCCAGTTGCAAACTAGAAACTCTGACAAAAAAAACACAGGACACTGATTTAAAAAAAATTAGAAAACCACTTTACTCATCTGGGCTCCCATTTTTGTTGGTTGTGACACCACTGACAGCAATATACATTAAAAAAACAAAACAGTGCACTTATCATTTAAGGGAAATAACAAAAAGGTAGACAGGAATATAAATGAGGTAGTTTGTTCAAATTTATTATGTATACAAAAAAAAGAAAAAGACACATTCACATTCAGTTTGATGTGGACGTAGAAAACAGTGAGGCCAGTGATCTTAAATTTAAAATAGACTTTTTGTAAAGATGACAGATCACATCCATATCTTAATCCAGTCACATCAAGTGGAACTTTACCTGAAGGTGTTCAAACCTTGTGTGTGTGGAAACTATTTTACATTCAGTATCAGAGATGAAGCTGCTGTAAAGGTGCATTTCATTCAGTTAATGAACACATTTCTACCAGAGTATCAGCTCAGTGGTTTCTATCTTTTGTAGAGCTTCTCACCAGTGTGGCCTCTTCTCATGTGGCCAACAAGTTACTGTGACATCCAAAATCTTTCACCTGTGCAGGTTCTCATGTGGATGATCAACTCACCACTCTGTCTGAAATCTCTCCTACATGTTTCACAGCTCTACAGCTTCTCAACTGATTTAAATTCTCAAGTGGATTTTCAGGTCACAACTAATTTTTAAACCTTTCCTTATGTTTTCAAAGAATGTGAATTCTAACCTGTGTGGGTTTTCATGTGAAATTTCAAGTTATCTTTACGTCCAAAAGCTGATCCACAAATTTGACAAGTAAATGTTTTCTCACCTGTGTGGATTCTCATATGCCTTTTAAATGTTGAATGATGAGCAAATGTTTTCCCGCAAGTCTTGCAAATATACGGCCTCTCACCTGTGTGGATTCTCATATGGATCATCAATTCACAATTAGATCTGCAACCTTTCCCACATGTTTTACAAGTAAATGGCCTCTCACCTGTGTGGGTTCTCATGTGGCTTATCAATTCACAATTAGCTTTGTAGCCTTTCCCACATGTTTTACAAGTAAATAGCTTCTCACCTGTGTGGGTTAACTGGTGTCTCTGCAATAGTGACTGAAACTTAAACTCTTTTCCACATGTGTCACATTTGAAAGATTTTTTACCGTGGTCAGAGTTACAGTTATCCTCTGAGATATTAGTGCTGCTTACATTGTTCATGTGCCTTCTACTTTTATAGTGTCTTTTCTGTTGTTTTGGCTCTTCTTGGTCACCAGAGATGAGCTGATGGTCACTGGTTGAAACTGATACCACAGATCTTATAACTGGTATGATGGCTGATTCTGTTGCACTTAAAGCTTCATCAGGATTCAAGCACAGAGTCTGATCTTCACTGTGGTCACTTTCCTCATAAGTAGGAGTCTCCTGCTTCACTACAAGCTGCTCTCCCTCCTGACTGGTGCAGAGTTTCTCCTGTTCCTCTTTAATCTGTAGAGGCTCTGGGTCCTCTTGGTCCAGACTGGAGTTCCTCTCCTGAATACAGAGCTGCTGGTCAGCGAGATCCTCCTCCTCCTCACAGACATGCTGCTGTGGGAGCTCTGCAGGGACAGAAAACAAAGGGACAAATAGGAAACGACTGTGATTAAGAAATGACTATAAATGCAGACAAACGACAAAAAGTACCACCAGTAACAAATTACGGTTAAATATTAACCGAATTCCGCTGGTTCACGTTATTGTAAAATTTAAGATGTACACACCTATCCTGTGTAACTTTATTTCAGGTTTCCAAACGACATCCAACAGTCTGCGCTGACGGTCGATCTCTTCCTCGTACTCAACGATAGTTTTTACAAAAACACCGAATATTTCTTCAGCAGCAGCAGTTAGTCTCTCTCGAACAAACTCCCTTAAATGGTCAGCGAAAGACATTGTTACTTAATTACAAACAACGTTTTAACGTTAAGACTACAACGTTGTCTTCCCGCTAATTCAATATATGTACGCAGCCAATGATACTGAGCTATTTGTTTACTTCCGCTGGATGTCACACTGTAATTGCTCCGACGGTGGAAATGCGCGGACTTTTTTTGTTTGTTCCGGCTTTCAACTGATGGTAGTTTATTAAAACGTTGGATGTTTAACATCAGTAGCAAGAATACAAATTCAATGAAAGAAATTTGGTATTCACCAGTAATGGAAGTTTTAATTTTTAGTGTTTCATGTCCATCAAACTGTATCTAGATCAGCTGGAGTATTTTTTTGACCAAGTTGCATACTAGAAACTCTGACAGAAAATAAACACAAGACACTGATTTAAAAAAAAATAAAATAAAACCATTTATTTTCACTTTACTCATCAGGGATCCCATTTTTGTTGGTTGGAAATCTGGGCTGTGACACCACTGACAGCAAAAAACATTTCAAAACACAGCACTTGTCATTGAAGGGAAATAACAAAAAGGTAGACAGGAATACAAATGAGGTAGTTTGTTAAAATATATAATATAAAGAAAAAAGGAAAAAAGGCACATTCACATTCAATTTGATGTCTTATGGACGTATAAAACAGTGAAGCCAGTGGATCTTAAATTTAAAATAGACTTTTTGTAAAGATGTCCAGGAGGCTTCATACAGAACTGTCACATACTGGATTTTAAATCCTTGAACTGTAAAGTGATTCAGACATATTTTGTAAATGGACAATTGACAAAAGCAATAATAATCAAGATTACATCATTATTTACATCCAGTCACATCAAGTGGAACTTTACCTGGAGCTGTTCAAACCTTGTGTGTGTGGAAACTATTTTACATTCAGTATCAGAGATGAAGCTGCTGTAAAGGTGCATTTCATTCAGTTAATGAACACATTTCTACCAGAGTATCAGCTCAGTGGTTTCTATCTTTTGTAGAGCTTCTCACCAGTGTGGCCTCTTCTCATGTGGCCAACAAGCTACTGTGACATACTAAATCTTTCACCTGTGCAGGTTCTCATGTAGATGATCAACTCACCGCTCTGTCTGAAAGCTCTCCTACATGTTTCACAGCTCGACAGCTTCTCAACTGATTTAAATTATCATGTGGATTTTCAAGTCAGGACTAATTTTTAAACGTTTTCCATATGTTTTAAAAGAATGTGAATTCTAACCTGTGTGGGTTTTCATGTGAAATTTCAAGTTATGATTACGTCTAAAAGTGCTCCCACAAATTTTACAAGTAAATGGCATCTCACCTGTGTGGATTCCCATATGCCTTTTACATCTTGAGCGGTCAGAAAATCCTTTCCCGCAAGTCTTGCAGATATACGGCCTCTCACCTGTGTGGGTTCTCATGTGGACCGTCAATTCACAATTAGATCTGCA
>CAFUXE010000485.1:235750-256719 GCA_903364295.1 Serranus cabrilla
GGTGTCTCTGCAATAGTGACTGAAACTTAAACTCTTTTCCACATGTGTCACATTTGAAAGATTTTTTACCGTGGTCAGAGTTACAGTTATCCTCTGAGACATTAGTGCTGCTTACATTGTTCATGTGCCTTCTACTTTTATAGTGTCTTTTCTGTTGTTTTGGCTCTTCTTGGTCACCAGAGAGGAGCTGATGGTCACTGGTTGAAACTGATACCACAGCACTTAAAGCTTCATCAGGATTCAAGCACAGAGTCTGATCTTCACTGTTGTCACTTTCCTCATAAGTAGGAGTCTCCTGCTTCACTACAAGCTGCTCTCCCTCCTGACTGGTGCAGACTTTCTCCTGTTCCTCTTTAATCTGTGGAGGTTCTGGGTCCTCTTGGTCCAGACTGGAGTTCCTCTCCTGAATACAGAGCTGCTGGTCAGCGAGATCCTCCTCCTCCTCACAGACATGCTGCTGTGGGAGCTCTGCAGGGACAGAAAACAAAGGGACAAATAGGAAACTACTGTGATGAAGAAATAACTATAAATGCAGACAAATGAGAAAAAGTACCACAAGTAACAGATTACGGTTAAATATTAACCGAATTCCGCTGGTTTACCTTATTGTAAAATTTAAGATGTACACACCTATCCTATGTAACTTTATTTCAGGTTTCCAAACGACATCCAACAGTCTGCGCTGACGGTCGATCTCTTCCTCGTACTCGACGATAGTTTTTGCAAAAACACAGAATATTTCATCGGCAGCAGCAGTTAGTCTCTCTCTAACAAACTCCCTTAAATGGTCAGCGAAAGACATTGTTACTTAATTTCAAACAAAGTATTAACGTTAAGACTACAACGTTGTCTTCCCGCTAATTCAATACATGCACGCGGTCAAAAATTCTCAGCTCTGAGGTTTACTTCCGCTGGATGTCACACTGTAATTGTTCCGACGGTGGAAATGCGCGGACTTTTTTTTCCGGGTTTCAAGTGATGGCAGTTTTTTCAAACGTTGGATGTTTAACATCAGTGGCAAGAATACAAATTCAATGAAAGAAGTTTGGTATTATCCTGTCATGGAAGTTTATTTTTTTGGTCGTGTTTCATGTTCATCAAACTGTATCTACATCAGCCTGAGTATTTTTGACCCAGTTGCATACTAGAAACTGAAAAAAACAAAAGACACTGTTTTTTGTGTGTGTGGAAAAATATAATTTATTTTTACTTAACTCATTTGGACTCCCATTTGTGTTGCTTGCAAATCTGGGCTGTGACACCACTGACAGCAAAATACATTAAAAAAAACAACACTTGCCATTTAAGGGAAATAACAAAAAGGTAGACAGGATTATAAATGAGGTAGTTTGTTAAAATATAAAATAAAAACAAAAAAAGGAAAAAGGCACATTCACATTCAGTTTGATGTCTTATGGACGTATAAAACAGTGAAGCCAGTGGATCTTAAATTTAAAATAGACTTTTTGTAAAGATGTCCAGGAGGCTTCATACAGAACTGTCACATACTGGATTTTAAATCCTTGAACTGTAAAGTGATTCAGACATATTTTGTAAATGGACAATTGACAAAAGCAATAATAATCAAGATTACATCATTATTTACATCCAGTCACATCAAGTGGAACTTTACCTGGAGGTGTTCAAACCTTGTGTGTGTGGAAACTATTTTACATTCAGTATCAGAGATGAAGCTGCTGTAAAGGCACATTTCATTCAGTTAATGAACACATTTCTACCAGAGTATCAGCTCAGTGGTTTCTATCTTTTGTAGAGCTTCTCACCAGTGTGGCCTCTTCTCATGTGGCCAACAAGCTACTGTGACATACTAAATCTTTCACCTGTGCAGGTTCTCATGTGGATGATCAACTCACCACTCTGTTGGAAAGCTCTCCTACATGTTTCACAGCTCTACAGCTTCTCAACTGTTTCAAATTCTCAAGTGGATTTTCAAGTCACAACTGATTTTAAAACCTGTTCCTGATATTTTACAAGAATGTGGATTCTAACCTATGTGGGATTTCATGTGGTTTTTTAAGTTATCGCTACGTCCGAAAGTGCTCCCACAAACTTTGCATTTAAACGGCTTCCCACCTGCGTGGGTTTTCATGTGAATTGTCAATTTATCATTGCGTCCGAAAGCTGACCCACAAATTTTACAAGTATATGGCTTCTCACCTGTGTGGGTTATCATATGCCGGTTGCATTTTGAGCGGTCAGCAAATCTTTTTCCACAGGTATTACAAACGTACGGCTTCTCGCCCGTGTGGCTTCTCATGTGGACTGTCAAATGACTACTCTGTTCAAAAACTTTCCCACAAATTTTACAAGTCAGCAACTTCTCACCTGTGTGGGTTCTCATGTGGACTGCCAAGTCACTATTACATGGGTAACGTTTCCCACAAGTCTTGCAAGAATAGGGCCTCTCATCTGTGTGTGTTCTTGTATGGATTGCCAAGCTATAATTGTACCGGAAAAGTCTGCCACAAATTTTACAAGTAAATGGCTTCTCAGCTGTGTGTCTCCTCATATGCTTGTTGCATCTTGAACAGTCAGCAAATCTTTTCCCGCAAGTCTTGCAAACATATGGCTTTTCACCTGTGTGGCTTCTCATATGGATTGTCAATTCACTATTACGTTTGTAACCTTTTCCACATGTGTTACAAGAATATGGCCTGTCACCTCTGTGGATTCTCATGTGGAGTCTCAAATGAGCTCTCTTTGTGAAATCTTTCCTACAAACTTCACAAGTAAATAGCTTCTCACCTGTGTGGATTCTCTGGTGTCTCTGCAATAGTGATTTAAACTTAAACTCTTTTCCACATGTGTCACATTTGAAAGATTTTTTACTTTGGACAGTATTGTAGTTGTCCTCTGAGACGTTAGTGCTGCTTGCATTTTTGATGTGACCTCTTGTTTTATAGTGTCTTTTCTGCTGTTTAGGCTCTTCTTGGTCACCAGAGAGGAGCTGATGGTCACTGGTTGAAACTGATACCACAGAGCTTATAACTGGTATAATGACTGATTCTGCTGCACTTAAAGCTTCATCAGGATTCAAGCACAGAGTCTGATCTTCACTGTGGTCGCTTTCCTCATAAGTAGGAGTCTCCTGCTTCACTGCAAGCTGCTCTCCCTCCTGACTGATGAAGAGTTCCTCCTGTTCCTCTTTAATCTGTGGAGGCTCTGGGTCCTCTTGGTCCAGACTGGAGTTCCTCTCCTGAATACAGAGCTGCTGGTCAGCGAGATCCTCCTCCTCCTTACAGACATGCTGCTGTGGGAGCTCTGCAGGGACAGAAAACAAAGGGACAAATAGGAAACTACTGTGCTGAAGAAATAACTATAACTGCAGACAAACGAGAAAAAGTATCACAAGTAACAAATTACGGTTAAATATTAATCGAATTCCGCTGGTCTACGTTATTGTAAAATTTAAGATGTACACACCTATCCTGTGTAACTTTATTTCAGGTTTCCAAACGACATCCAACAGTCTGCGCTGACGGTCGATCTCTTCCTCGTACTCGAGGATAGTTTTTGCAAAAACACCGAATATTTCTTCGGCAGCAGCAGTTAGTCTCTCTTCAACAAACTCCCTAAAAGAGTCAACGGAAGACATCGTTACTGAATTACAAACAAAGTATTTTGGCTAAGACTACAACGTTGTCTTGCCGCTGTTTCGTCAAATGCATTCAGCCACCGATACTGAGCTGTATGGTTTACTTCCGCTGAATGTCACACCATTAATGGTCCGACCGTGGAAATGCGCGAACTTTTTTTGTGTAATTATTTTAATCCACTTGAATCTTAAATTTGAGGCTTGTTTGTCAGGGCGTCAAAGTACAGTCCGTTTTACTGTCATAACTAGAATACGAAAAAAGGAAAAAAAAGTTTCCCCTTTTCATTTTTTAGTTTCAAACCAAAAACGAAAAAAAAGAATTTTGCCCTCAGCATCAATAAACAAAATGATAAATAAAAACTAAATTAAATAACGGCCCATATTAGGGTTGTGAAAATCACTTTTTTTTTTTATTTTTTGTCTCTCATTTGTTGATGTGAATTTATAACATTTCCATGCTGATGTTTACCCACAAGGTGGCGCAGTTATTACAAGAGGAGAAGGATGTTGTCATGGAGAGCTGTGAGGAATACAAAAAAGTCATCACAGCCAGATACGACAAAAGATGAGGCTAGCCTTTAATTTATGACAGCTGAACATTGCACTTTTATGAACCTTTATTCATTTAAAAAAAAAAAATGAGAGCAACCACTGTTTTTTTTTTTTCATTTTTGAAAGATGTTTTATATTGTTTTCATATTATTTAATGGCAGTTTTAGAAAATGAATGTGTTTTATATTGAAAGCTAGGCTGGCTGTGCCTATGAATATAGACTACAGTGAGTTTTAAAATGAAAAATCAATCAAAATCAAATCAAAATGACTTTATTTATCCCCAAGGGGGAATTCGGTTAGTCTGATGGCTCTTGAATTAGACAGCCTGATGGCTGTAGGAGCGAAGGATCTCTTGAATCTCTCTCCAGCACAATTTACTACTTACCATAACCTAAGCCAGGTACCATGTAATTCTCAGAATTTACTTCTGAATCAGTTTAAGTATATTCAATGAATCAGGGTACTGTGCGATACAAACAAATGCTTTTGCTCTTTTCTCATGGCAGTTGTAACAAGTCTTTATTGTGTAAGTCTCAGTAGGCAAGCTTCACCCATATTCCAGGGATTTATTATGTTCTGTCTTACAGCCTAATTTTTCTCATGACTTGAAATAAGAATATGTTGAGAAATGAATCTATAGTATGGAAATTGTTTCTTTACAGGGGGTCTGGAATACAAAGCAAATTTACCTCTCTCATATGCACATTCATGGAAATCAAATTCAATATGATGTCTTTTATAATAGTGTAAAACAGTGAAGCCAGCCGATATTAAACAGACCTTTTTTAAATATGTCCATGAGGCTTTATACAGAACTGTCACATACTAAATTTTAAATCCTTAAACTGTAAAGTGATTCAGACATATTTTGTAACTGGACATAACCAATAATAATCAAGATCACATCACTATTTTAATCCAGTCACATCAAGTGGAACTTTACCATGAGATGGTTAAATCTCATGTGTGGAAACTATTTTACATTCAATAACAGAGATGAAGCTGCTGTAAAGGTGCATTTAATTCAGTTAATGAACACATTTCTACCAGAGTATCAGCTCAGTGGCCAACAAGTTACTGTGACATCCAAAATCTTTCACCTGTGCAGGTTCTCATGTAGATGATCAACTCACCGCTCTGTCTGAAATCTCTCCTACATGTTTCACAGCTCTACAGCTTCTCAACTGATTTAAATTCTCAAGTGGATTTTCAAATCAAAACTAATTTTTAAACCTTTCCTTATGTTTTCAAAGAATGTGAATTCTAACCTGTGTGGATTTTCATGTGTTTTTTGAAGTTATCTTTACGTAGAAAAGCTGATCCACAAATTTGACAAGCAAATGGTTTCTCACCTGTGTGGGTGCTCATATGCCTTTTAAATGTTGAAAGATCAGCAAATCTTTTCCCGCAAGTCTTGCAAATATACGGCCTCTCACCTGTGTGGATTCTCATATGCCTTGTACATGATGAAAAATCAGCAAATCTTTTACCACAAGTCTTGCAAACAAACGGCTTCTCATCTGTGTGGATTCTCATGTGCCTTTTAAATGTTGCACGAACCGCAAATCTTTGCCCGCAAGTCTTGCAAATATACGGCTTCTCACCTGTGTGGATTCTCATGTGGTCTTTCAATTGACCATTAGTTTTGTAACCTTTCCCACATGTTTTACAAGAATATGGCCTCTCACCTGTGTGGGTAATCATATGTGTTTTACATACTGAACGAGAAGCAAATGTTTTCCCGCAAGTCTTGCAAATATACGGCCTCTCATCTGTGTGGGTTCTCATGTGGATCCTCAATTCATAATTAGCTTTGTAACCTTTCCCACATGTTTTACAAGTAAATGGCTTCTCACCTGTGTGGCTTCTCTGGTGTCTCTGACATTGTGTCTTAAACTTAAACTCTTTTCCACATGTGTCACATTTGAAAGATTTTTTACCGTGTTTAGAGTTACAGTTATCCTCTGAGACATTAGTGCTGCTTACATTGTTCATGTGCCTTCTGGTTTTAAAGTGTCGTTTCTGTTGTTTTGGCTCTTCTTGGTCACCAGAGAGGAGCTGATGGTCACTCGTTGAAACTGATACCACGGAGGTTATAACTGGTATGATGACTGATGCACTTAAAGCTTCATCAGGATTCAAGCACAGAGTCTGATCTTCACTGTGGTCACTTTCCTCATAAGTAGGAGTCTCCTGCTTCACTACAAGCTGCTCTCCCTCCTGACTGGTGCAGACTTCCTCCTGCTCCTCTTTAATCTGTAGAGGTTCTGGGTCCTCTTGGTCCAGACTGGAGTTCCTCTCCTGAATACAGAGCTGCTGGTCAGCGAGATCCTCCTCCTCCTTACAGACATGCTGCTGTGGGAGCTCTGCAGGGACAGAAAACAAAGGGACAAATAGGAAACTACTGTGCTGAAGAAATAACTATAAATGCAGACATACAAGAAAAAGTACCACCAGTAACAAATTACGGTTAAGTATTAACCATTAACCCAATCCTTCTGGTTCACGTTATTGTAAAAATTTAAGATGTACACACCTATCCTGTGTAACTTTATTTCAGGTTTCCAAACGACATCCAACAGTCTGCGCTGACGGTCGATCTCTTCCTCGTACTCGACGATAGTTTTTGCAAAAACACCGAATATTTCTTCAGCAGCAGCAGTTAGTCTCTCTCGAACAAACTCCCTTAAATGGTCAGCCGAAGACATTGTTACTTAATTACAAACAACGTTTTAACGTTAAGACTACAACGTTGTCTTCCCGCTAATTCAATATATGTACGCAGCCAATGATACTGAGCTATTTGGTTTACTTCCGCTGGATGTCACACTGTAATTGCTCCGACGGTGGAAATGCGCGGACTTTTTTTTGTTCCGGCTTTCAACTGATGGTAGTTTATTAAAACGTTGGATGTTTAACATCAGTAGTTAGAATACAAATTCAGTGAAAGAAATTTGGCATTCACCAGTAATGGAAGTTTTAAAAGAGTGTGTGTGGAAAAATATAATTTATTTTTACTTAACTCATCTGGACTCCCATTTGTGTTGCTTGCAAATCTGGGCTGATTTCCACCGTCGGAACAATAACAGTGTGACATCCAGCGGAAGTAAACCCTCGAGCTCAGTATCATTGGCTGCATGCATCAGTTGAATCAGCCAGAAGACAACGTTTGTAGTCTTAGCCTAAATACTTTGTAATTAAGTAACAATGTCTTCCGTTGACTCTGTTAGGGAGTTTGTTAGAGAGAGACTAACTGCTGCTGCCGATGAAATATTCGGTGTTTTTGCAAAAACTATCGTCGAATACGAGGAAGAGATCGACCGTCAGCGCAGACTGTTGGATATCGTTTGGAAACCTGAAATAAAATTACACAGGATAGGTGTGTACATCTTAAATTTTACAATATTTTAACCAGAGGAATTTGGTTAATATTTAACCGAAATTTGTTACTGGTTGTACTTTTTCTCGTTTGTCTGCAGTTATAGTTTTTTCTTCATCACAGTCGTTTCCTATTTGTCCCTTTGTTTTCTGTCCCTGCAGAGCTCCCACAGCAGCATGTCTGTGAGGAGGAGGAGGATCTCGCTGACCAGCAGCTCTGTATTCAGGAGAGGAACTCCAGTCTGGACCAAGAGGACCCAGAACCTCCACAGATTAAAGAGGAGCAGGAGGAAGTCTGCACCAGTCAGGAGGGAGAGCAGCTTGTAGTGAAGCAGGAGACTCCTACTTATGAGGAAAGTGACCACAGTGAAGATCAGACTCTGTGCTTGAATCCTGATGAAGCTTTAAGTGCAGCAGAAACAGCCATCATACCAGTTATAACCTCTGTGGTATCATTTGCAACCAGTGACCATCAGCTCCTCTCTGGTGATCAAGAAGAGCCAAAACAACAGAAAAGACACTATAAAACCAGAGGTAACAGTAAAAACACAAGCAACCCCAAACTGTCAGAGGATAAGTGTAATGCTGGCAGAAGAAAAAAGTCTTTCAAATGTGACACATGTGGAAAAGAGTTTAAGTTTCAGTCACTATTGCAGAAACACCAGAGAACCCACACAGGTGAGATGCCCTTAACCTGTAAAACATGTGGGAAAGGTTACAGAGCTAATTGTGAATTGAAGATCCACATGAGAACCCACACAGGTGAGAGGCCGTATTCTTGCACAACATGCGGGAAAACTTACAAAGCTAAAAGTGACTTGACACACCACATGATAATCCACTCAGGTGAGAAGCCGTACGTTTGCAAGACTTGTGGGAAAAGCTTTGCTGACCGTTCAGCGTGTAGAAGGCATTCGAGAATCCACACACGTGAAACATCATTTACATGTGAAGTTTGTGGAAAAGTTTTCAGGTATAGTTTTAGATTGGCAGTCCACATGATAATCCACAAAGGTGAGAAGCCATATTTTTGCGAAACATGTGGGAAATGTTACAAAACTAATGGTGAATTGACCGTCCACATGAGAACCCACACAGGTGAGAAGCCATACATTTGCAAGGCCTGCGGGAAAAGATTTACTAACAATTCAGCATGTAAGAGGCATATGGTAATCCACACGGGTGAGAAGCCATTTACTTGTAAAGTTTGTGGAAGAGATTTCAAACACAGTAGTAATTTGACAATCCACATGAGAGGCCACACAGGTGAGAGGCCTTATTCTTGCAAAACATGTGGGAAAGGTTTCAAAAGTAATGGTGAAATGAGAAGCCACATGAGAACCCACACAGGTGAGAAGTCATTTACTTGTAAAATTTGTGGATCAGCTTTCAAATATAGCGATACCTTGAAAACCCACATGAAAAGCCACACAGGTGAGAGGCCATATTCTTGCAACACATGTGGAAAAGATTTCAGAGAGAGAGGTCATTTGAACCTCCACATGAGAACCCACACAGGTGAGAAGCCATACGCTTGCAAGACTTGTGGTAAAAGATTTGCAGACCGTTCAGCATGTAAGAGGCATACGAGAATACACACAGATGAGAAGAAATTTACATGTAAAATTTGTGGGAGCACTTTTGGACGTAATGCTGACTTGAAAAACCACATGAAAACCCATGTAGGTTAGAATCCACATTCTTGTAAATATCAGGAAAAGGTTTCAAAATTAGTTGTGATTTGAAAATCCACTTGATAATTTAAATCAGTTGAGAAGCTGTAGAGCTGTGAAACATGTAGGAGAGCTTTCAGACAGAGCGGTGAGTTGATCATCTACATGAGAACCTGCACAGGTGAAAGATTTTGGATGTCACAGTAGCTTGTTGGCCACATGAGAAGAGGCCACACTGGTGAGAAGTTCTACAAAAGATAGAAACCACTGAGCTGATACTCTGGTAGAAATGTGTTCATTAACTGAATGAAATGCACCTTTACAGCAGCTTCATCTCTGATACTGAATGTAAAATAGTTTCCACACAGACAAGGTTTGAACACCTCCAGGTAAAGTTCCACTTGATGTGACTGGATTAAAATATTGATGTGATCTTGATAGTTGTTGGTTTTATCAAATGTCCATTTTCAAAATATGTCTGAATCACTTAATAGTTTAAGGATTTAAAATCCAGTATGTGACAGTTCTGTATGAAGCCTCCTGGACATCTTTACTAAAGGTCTATTCTGCTGGCTTCACTGTTTTATACGACAATAAAAGACATCATGGTGAATGTGCCTTCTTCTTGCCTTCTATTTATTTGTATTTTTTATCAAGCTACCTTATTCACATGGGGCTGCAAAAGAAGGTATACGGTTACAATTGTTCCATTATTATAATAGTGGTGCTAAGGGTGTGTGAATGTTGGGGGCAAACAGTTTGAACATTTCAGGGATTCATATGTTTATTATTGATATGTTTATATAATCATTGAAATACTTTTTTCGCACACTTTTTTTCTTTCATTACTGTATACCTACTCTGCGGGGTGTTAAAATGTCTAAAATCCAATAATTTGAATTTAAGGCCTTATGTCTACAATTCTCTTAAAATGTCTTAAAATGTATAAACATCACTTTTTTTTAAACAATTGCATAAACTTCAGTCTCGCTTTTAAATGTTTGGATTGTTGAAGACGCTATAATATAACTCCAAAACGGAACTAAGAACCTATGCAGCCCGGTCAGAATTTATTGAGCACAATCAGCGTGTTTTGCACGCGCAGTGGTGTGTTTCCAGCGGAGAAAACTTAAAGAAAGCCCACTGCAAATCCAAATTACCTGTTTAAAATTGGTTAATTTAGGTAAACTAAAAGCTAGTAATTCCGGGCCTCTGATTTTCATTCATGTCTTTTGTACCTTTTTTGCCAGTATGGATCATAGACTATATGTAAATGTAAAGGTATAGATGTGAAATGGGTCTTAAATTGTATTCATTATTGTCTTTAGAAAAGTCTTAAATGTATTATGTTGAAACCTGCAGAGACCCGGATACTTTTGCAGTCCCCTGTATATTTGTCTATTTTCCAGAAATGCCAAGTGATTAAGAGATTTGAACATGCGTTTTTCTGTAAAAAAAAAAAAAAAATAGGATTCATTAAAGATCAGTGTCTTGTGGTTTTTGACATACGCTCTTATGTACACTCAAGACAAATACACACGGGCTGATATAGATATATTTGATGGACAGAAACAAGACTTAAAAACTAAAAATTGTATCATTGGTAAAGAAATTATTTAATGAAGAGAATCGACGTAGAATTATATGGTTACCAGTAATGCTAAACATCCCGAGTTTAAATAAAGTGCCATAAGTTGCAAAGCGGAAATAGCCACTGTCGGAACATTAACAGTGTGACACCCAGCGGAAGTAAACCACTATGCTCTGTAGCGTTAGCTGCATGCATGTATTGAATTAACGGGAAGACGATATTGTATTTCTTACGCAAATAAATATTTAGTTTGGTTGCAATTAAGCAATGATGTCTTCCGTTGACTCTTTTCGGGAGTTTGTTCGAGAGAGACTAACTGCTGCTGCTGAAGAAATATTCGGTGTTTTTGCAAAAACTATCGTCGAGTACGAGGAAGAGATCGACCGTCAGCGCAGACTGTTGGACGTCGTTTGGAAACCTAAAATAAATTTAAACAGGATAGGTGTGTACATCTTAAATACTATAATAACGCAAACCAGAGGAAGTCACTTACCGTGATGTGTTACTGATGCTAATTTTCTCTCGTGTCTGCATTTATCGTTTGTTTTTTCATCACAGTCGTTTCCTATTTGTCCCTTTATTTGTCCCTCCAGAGCTCCCACAGCAGCATGTCTGTGAGGAGGAGGAGGATCTCGCTGACCAGCAGCTCTGTATTCAGGAGAGGAACTCCAGTCTGGACCAAGAGGACCCAGAACCTCCACAGATTGAAGAGGAACAGGAGGAACTCTTCATCAGTCAGGAGGGAGAGCAGCTTGTAGTGAAGCAGGAGACTCCTACTTATGAGGGAAGTGACCACAGTGAAGATCAGACTCTGTGCTTGAATGCTGATGAAGCTTTAATTAAAGTGGAGGTAGAGTCTGGAGTCATCATACCAGTTATAAGCTCTGTGGTATATGATGCAACCAGTGACCATCAGCTCCTCTCTGGTGATCAAGAAGAGCCAAAACAACAGAAAAGACACTATAAAACTGGAAGTCACATTAACAATGCAAGCAGCACTAACCTGTCAGAGGATAACTGTAATGATGACCAAAGTAAAAAATCATTGAAATGTGACACATGTGGAAAAGAGTTTAAGTTTAAGGCACAATTGCAGAGACATCAGAGAATCCACACAGGTAAGAGGCAATTTATTTGTATTACTTGTGGAAGAGATCTCCAGTCTAACAGTAGCTTGGCGATCCACATGAGAACGCACACAGGCGAGAAGCCGTACGATTGCAAGACTTGTGGGAAAAGATTTGCTGACCGTTCAGCTTGTAAAAGGCATATGGTGATCCACACAGGTGAGAAGCCGTTTACTTGTAAAATTTGTGGGATAGATTTCAGACAGAATTGTACTTTGACAGTCCACATGAGAAGCCACACAGGTGAGAAGCCGTATGTTTGTAATATTTGCCAGAAAAGATTTGCTGACCGTTCAACATGCAATAGGCACATGAGAATCCACACACGTGAGAAGCCGTACGTTTGCAAGACTTGCGGGAAAAGATTTGCTGACAGTTCAACATGCAAAAGGCATATGATTACCCACACAGGTTGGAATCGCATCCTTGCAAACTATTAGGCATAGGTATCAAAATTAGTCGTGAGATGAGAATCCAAAACAGTTATGATGCTGTAGACTTGATCATCCACATGAGAACCTGCGCAGGTTAAAGGTTTTGGATGTCACAGTAGCCACATGAGAAGAGGCCACACTAGTAATAAACTAGAGAGGATAGAAACCACTGAGCTGATACTCTGGTAGAAATGAGTTCATTAACTGAATTAAATTCACCTTTGCAGCAGCTACATCTCTAGCATCTTGATGGTAAAGTTTCTCTTGATAAAGCTGGATTGATATAATGTGATATTGAGTGTTGTTGATTTTGCCAAATGTCCATTTACAAAATAAAATGGAAATACTTTACAGTTAAAGGACCTAAAATGTAGTATGTGCTAGTTTTATATGAAAACCCTGGGCAACTTTTTAAAAAGTCAGATTTTACATTTGAGATTGACTTGCTTCACTGTTTTATACTACCATAAAAGACATGATTTTGAATTTAAATGAGCCTTCTTATTGCTTTCTTTTTCTTTCTTTTTTTAAACAAACTACCTCATTCATATGCATTTTTGCATTCCCCTTAAACGACAAGTTCTTCAAAGATTTAAACGTATTTTGCTGTAAATTGAAGACCAGATGATTGAAGTAAAAATAAACAAGCTTTAAAAAATAAGTGTTTTGTGTTTTTTGTCCCTACAGTCAGTAAGCTGCTACATTAAACACCTTTTACATGTTATAATTTACACTCTGAACCTTTCTTTATCATGAGAACTTTTAAGTACAGCCTCAATAGGATTTGCATATAGCTTTTTAGACTTAGAGGTAAATCTGGTAATTCCCCTTATCACATAAAGCTTTGTTACAATACATGCATTAAAAACAGCATTGTTGCCCGCATCCATTTGGACACTGATCATATTATTTTATGCTACTTCTTCGGGTAATTTGTTGACAGTAGCATTTAATATATCATCTGCAATTTCTGTTCATGTGTCAGTTCTAAAACATATTTCATATTGGTGCTATCATTGAATACATAAATATATAAAATATCACGTCGCAGAAAAAAATAAAACAAGTCTTGTTAGCAGGATGACATCATAAGTGACCCAACACCAGCAGATAGAGGGTTTCACAGCCTCAGGATGAAAATTCAAATGCTCCTCATATATCTGTGGGAGACTATTTAAATCTAATAACTGCACTTATTTTACAACCATGATTTTTCAAAGAATTCAGAGACTTTTACATGTATGAGTATTAAGATAAATCTCTGGCAAGTGAGGGTTGTTTATGGTGGCCTTCTCATACGAGCCTTCAATCTTGAATCTTTTCCCACATGTGTTGCAAGAATACGTGTTCTCACCGGTGTGAATTCTTTTCTGCCTGTGTGTGATTTCATTTAAGGATTTCTACATTTAAAATGTTTCCCACGTCCCAAAAGAATACTTCTCGACCAGATGGACTTTTCTCATGTGGGCCAACCATGATACCATATGTTTGAAATCTCTTCCACATGTTTTGCAAGAATATAGCATATTGTCTGTATGGATTTTCATATGAACACTTAATGTGGATGTCCAACTGTATCTTTCTCCACATGTGTTGCAAGAAAAATGCTTCTCATCTGCGTGTTATCAGGTGCCATTGCAATTGTGAATTAAAGTTAAAGTCTTTCATGTCAGTACATTGTTAGTGTGACTGTTGCTTCTGCTCTGCATCTCCTGTGATTTTAGCTGCATGCCTTCTTTCTGTCTTACCTGATCGTGGCTCGCAGCTATATGAGACAGGGGCTACTGGTCTGTGTGTGATTCTGACACCACAGGGCTTAAAAAAACAGAGTCTGCTCTTCACTGTGGTCACTTTCCTCATGAGCAGAAGTCAAATTAGAGGTGTCAGTCTCCTGCTTCACTACAAGCTGCTCTCCCTACTGACTGGTGCAGACTTCCTCCTGTTCCTCTTTAATCTGTGGAGGTTCTGGGTCCTCTTGGTCCAGACTGGAGTTCCTCTCCTGAATACAGAGCTGCTGGTCAGCGAGATCCTCCTCCTCCTCACAGACATGCTGCTGTGGGAGCTCTGCAGGGACAGAAAACACAATGAATAGGAAACTACTGTGATGGGAAAAACAAACAAACTATAAATTCAGATATGCGAGAAAGTATCCGTAGTAAATTACGGTTAAATAGTACTTAGCATCTTCGTCAAATAATGATTTGATTTAATGTTTACTTATTCATGAAAGGAAGCTGACAAGACAGAGTTTCTACATATTATCTGAATTCCTTTGGTTTGTGTTTTTATAATAATTGTGATTTACACACCTGTCCAGTGTAACTTCATTTCAGGTTTCCAAACGACATCCAACAGTCTTCTCTGACGGTCGATTTCTTCCTCGCACTCGACGATAGTTTCTTTTTTTCTTTTGGACAAACTCCCTCAAAAACTCAACTAAATACATTTTTGTTTGATTAAATATGAAATAAGTAGCTTCCCTCTGAAGTGAAAATAAAAAGTTTTATGTAGGTCTCAGTAGGTTAATCTGAAAATGATATCAAGAAATAATTAGGGCAGGAATGTAGTTTAAAATAGAAGGCAAAGACAACAAGAACAAAGAAGAAAAATCAAGTAATTCTGCTAAAAAATAACCTTTAGTGGTTTTATTGCCATTTTAAAGCTATTTCAACAGGTGCAAAGGACTGGGTGGTCTATAACATTTTAAAAATATAACACTCATTCAGTCATTTGTTCACTTTTCATTCATTTTATTAACTTAAAACCTCAGAAAACACACTGAGGCAGAACCGTCTTTTACAATGGCACAGAGATACATAGAATAATAGTAGACATGAGTTAAATCAAACAGAAATAAAAAGAATACATATCATTGTCTTTTAAAACAATATATATTATTACAGCAATTACAATAACTATCGATACGATTAATGAAACCTTGGAATTGTCTCGGCGGTATTAACAAGGCCAACTTAAAGCTTGGAGTTCACAGTTCACTCAAATCTCTGATTTGAGTGTCTAAAAATTGTACAAAACAAAATAATCAGGTCTAACATTTTTCAAAACTACGACCTCACTGTGCAACAAGGATTTAGGAGATTCTGGTTGTTTTAAAGGCACACTGCAGCCAACAAAACTTGAGATTTGCAGTAACATGAAGGAAGAAATACAAGGTTAGTTTAACAAACGTGTTGGCATTGATGACAGCGTGCTACGTCAATATATTGTGACGTACTCCGGATGAGGGACTGCATACATTTAGTGGCCGAGATGTGGCCATTGAAAAGGTGTATGTATAAGTGTATTTATAGAGTTAATGAACCAGTTCAGAGTTTCAGCTCAATGGTTTCTCCTATGTATATATATTGAGTCTCAGATGTGTTTTCAAGTACTTGCTTTGAGTAAAACTTTTCCTTCGAGTACTGTAGATATGCGACTCCTCACTTCTTCAGTTTTTCTTCATATTTTGACCATGCAACAGGAAAACTGAACCGTCTCCCTCATTTTACAAATATAGAGCTACTTGCCCTGATGCGATTTTATGTGCTTTGCCAAGTAAGATGCATCAAAGTAACTTTTCCCGCAGATTGTGCAGAGGTACGGCTTCTCACCTGTGTGGGCCCTTCTCATGTGGACCAACAAGCCACTATGACGTCCGAATTCTTTTCCACATGTTTCGCAAGAATATGGCTTCTCGCCCGTGTGGGTTCTTACGTGCTTTTTCAGTGATGAAATGTCACAGAATCCTTTCCCGCAGGTCTTGCAAACATACGGCTTCTCACCTGTGTGTGTTCTCATGTGGAGTCTTAAGCAACTTCTCCAGTTGAAACCTTTCCCACATGTTTTGCAAGAATACGGCTTCTCCCCGGTGTGAATTCCCATGTGGACCAATAAGTCACTTTTATATCGGAAATCTTTTCCACATGTTTTGCATGAATATGGCTTCTCACCTGAATGGATTCTTACATGGGCTTTCAAATCTGATCTCCGACAGAATCTTTTCCCACAGGTGTTGCAGACATATGGCTTCTCACCTGAGTGGGTTCTCATGTGGCCTAGCAATTGACCAGTAAGTCTGAAGGCTTTCCCACACAGTTTGCAGGGGTATAACTTTTCGTCTGTGTGGATTGTCATATGCCTTTTCATTGCTGAAACATCACTGAATTTTTTCCCACAGGTGTTGCAAAGGTATGGCTTTTCACCTGTGTGTGTTCTCATGTGACCTATCAAGTGACTGCTAGATCTGAAATCTTTACCACATGTGTCACACGAAAATGGTTTCTCTCCTGTGTGTATTATCAGGTGTCTCAGCAAATGGGACTTATACCTAAATTCCTTCTCACATGTGTCACATTTGAAAGACTTCTTTTCTGTAAGATTATCACCGTGAATTGTTGCCATAGTAGAGTTATATACATCGTCCTGCTGATTTGGTTGTTTTGGCTCTTCATTTCTAGTTGATCCTGACTCTCCAGCTACATCTGAGAGAGGAGAGAGGATCTGATGGTCACTGTGTGGTTCTGATACTTCAGAAGTTTCAGAGTCGGATTCTTCTTCTTTTAGCCAGCTGATACACATATTATCTGGAAGCTCTTTGTCCGCTGCCCCCTGATTTTTGTCAGGATTAAAATACAGAGTCTCATCTTCACTGGTGTCACTCTCCTCATAAGAGGGTCTAAATATAAAGGCGACAATTTCCTGCTTCAGTGCAAGCTGCTCTCCCTCCTGACTGGTGCAGAGTTCCTCCTGTTCCTCTTTAATATGTGGAGGCTCTGGGTCCTTTGGCTCAATATATTTAGTTGATCCTGAGTCTTGATGCTCGTCTTCTTTCTCATGTTGGTTCTCAGTGTTACGAGAGTTCTGAATGAGGGTCTGTTGGTCATTGATTTCTGGCATCACAGCAGTTTCAACTGACAAGGGGTTTAGAGACTTTTCCTCCACCACACTTTGAGATCGGATACTGATGTTCAGAGTCTGATCTTCACTGTGGTCACTTTCCTCATAAGTAGGAGTCTCCTGCTTCACTACAAGCTGCTCTCCCTCCTGACTGGTGCAGAGTTCCTCCTGTTCCTCTTTAATCTGTGGAGGCTCTGGGTCCTCTTGGTCCAGACCGGAGTTCCTCTCCTGAATACAGAGCTGCTGGTCAGCAGAAACCTCCTCCTCCTCCTCCTCCTTACAGAAATGCTGCTGTGGGAGCTCTGGGAGACAGAGAGATTTTTAAAGGAGTCAGCAAGGGCAAACAGTGGCAGTGGTTGCAAACAGTTGCACTTAAATGGCAAAAGAAGCTTTAACTAGACATAGTATAAAATTAGGGTTTTTCTGTGGATTCTAATCCAGGTCGCATCCAGCATTTTATTTATTATTTTACATGCATGCACTATGGCACTTTTATTATTGCTAAAACTATTAGTGCTGCAGCTTTCTGCCAGAACCCCTGAAGGCGACTTCTCTTAGCGGTGCGCAGGTTCTGCGGAATAGTAACCATCACAGTATGTAATAACAAGTGTGACAATAGACAAGTACAAGTGCATATTTAGGTAAATAAGACATCAACCTACACACCAACAATGTATTTCTTTCATTAGCACTGCAACGTTACACACTGTGATGTACAAAGCATTGGCAGCTGCCACCGGCAGTGGCGCAACTCTGTTGTCAGGAGGAAGACTAGCTTGTTCCACCTACTTAGAAAGTGGCCACCGTAAAGATCACATTGTGGACTCTTGGAGGGTGCGGTTGGTAATTCAGTTGCAGCTCCCATCGGAGGTAGTTGCTAACTGGCTAGTTCCCACCGGAGCTAGCTGCTAACTGCTAGCTACCGCGGTTACAATTTGAGAGTGCTAGAATAGTATTTTCGAAACGGAAACCTCAGCAAATAAATACAACAACTGTGCATTTAAACCATTCTTATCATATATAGGTCTATATCTATCTCTTATTTTACACACGTATCTTGCGTATCATTGTTTCGGGTTTCCAAACGTTAGACAACAGTCTGCGCTAAAGCACGATCTCTTTCTCGCAATCGACCATAGGTTTTTTTTTTTTATTACATTTTTCAAAAACTGAAAAACTCTTTTAAAATCTCACCTGAAGACATTGTTGCCAAATTATAAGTGAAACACTTATCTTCGGATCGTCTCCAGGCTAATTCGACACATCAGCGCAGCTAACGCTACTACTGCTTGTGTTGTTTACTTTTGCTGGATGTCACACTGTTAATGCTCCGACAGGGAACGGGACTTCATTTCCGCTTTCACTGTACAGCTGACTGGCTTCGTAATAGAGAAAATATCTTATCCAATTTGACTGTCTTCAGACAAATCGAATGCTATCATTGATGCCATAAACACGGGGATTCATTTTTATTTATTTGTTCGTTTTACTTACTTTTCTTTCGTTGCTGAAATGTGATATATAAACTTTCTTGTCTTTGTACAATTCTTTATCAGTAAAATAACAACCTGTCTGGTAAATGTAGTGGACTAGAAAGCACAACATTTGCTTTAAAAGTAGAAGTAAAAATTGAATAAAAGAATACCCCACTTCTTTTTTTGTTTAAATAATAATAATATAGATTTTATTCAGCTGATGACGATAAACGTGGATTACTATAAAAAAAACAACAACCTTATTGATAGGTATGAAATGTGAACGTCCTCATGCACAATGTCACCTGTCTGTGATAGAACTATATGTTGTAAAAATGAGAGTAATCAAAGAAAACCTCACATTTCTGTTTATTAAAAAAAATTAATTTTACCAAAAAAACATGGTTCAAGTGTGTTATGTATTTAATTTGTGAGGAATTTACATGCAACCTTGGTCATCCAAAAACAATAAACAATATGCATAAATACAGTACTAGTCATACTTTAACTTAACCTTCATCTGGGGCACTTCTATATTAAAGCACCTTTTGTAGACTAAAAACTCTGAACCACAGAACTGTTCTTCACACGTCACAATTTATTATAGGGGTGCGCCAAAAATATCGATTCACATAAGAATCGCGATTCTAATTTACTACGATTCAGAATCGATTTAAAAAAATTTAATATCTGCGGGCTGTCCGCCTCCATTTTGTAACTACGGTTCAGTTGAGATAGCGTTTGCATTTCCCGGATGCCGGTTAGTACATATACAGTACGGAACCTAGGAACCCTTGGCAAGCACTTGTTTCTAGAAGGACCGCTCCTCGACGGACCTACTTCCTGCTGACACAATCGAGCAACGCTGTTGGAGAATTAGAAAAAAACCTGGAGGAAATGTCTACCAATTTGTGTAAATAAGTTATATATTGTATGCAGTAATATATAGAAATGGCTTTCAGGACAGATTTTCTATAGGAAATCCTAGTTATTTTGTGAGTGAGTGTGTGTGTGTTTAAAACTTAATAAAAGTGAAAAAGACACTTTAATGTCTCCATTAGTCATTCTGTCTTGAAAAGCAGATGGGAGTAGATCCTGATCAGAAATCAGATCAGAAATAGTTTTGAATCGACAGTCAATTTTAAATCGACCCGTGGCCCCAAAAATCTGAATCGAATCGTGAGAAAGTAAAAGATTCCCACCCCTAATTTATTATGATGTCCCACACACATCTGCAGCCACGATGAACAGAAATGACTTTAAACTTCAGGAGGAATCTTACATTTCTTAAATCACCATACAAATCTTTGCTGTTGAAATACATTCATGAGATTAAAAAAAACTAATTGTATTCAGGCTTCTCTTTTTGTCACATTCTACACAAATACAGCTTCTGAACCTGTTGTGGATTCGTACATGAATGTTCAATACTAATGTCTCACTTAATCTTATTACACATGCAACACTTCTTGCATGGATAACAGTGTGAAAAGCACTAATTTGATTACTTTTAATTTTGATCAATTACACCCTTTGTTATTAGAGCACAAATATCGACTTCACACTTTGGTTGGCATTTCTTGTAGCTAATATAATCGTTCAAAGCATCAAGTTGGGAACATCAGTATGAAAACTGATGTGATGAGTATAAAAATATATATATATATATATATATATTTTAAATAATAAATAGGTAAAACCTTTGTAGGAGCTATGAACTCAATGTGTAACAAAGGCTTAAACTATTTGGGATATGATTGTTTCAAAGACATATTGTTGACACCAGAAATGCAGAAATGAGAAGAAATTATTTGTACACAATCACAAAAATGTTGCTTTTTGAAAAACGTGATTATATTAGTTGAACTGTTACCTTAAGTGCCGCATTCATGTGGCTTCCCACTTGATTTATATAGAAAAGTGCCTGTCTATATGCACTGTTCAAACACTTCAAATAATCTTTTCCGTATGTGTTACCATTATGGCTTCTCATCAGTGTGAGCTCTTCTCATGTGCATCCACAAGCTACGGTAATGTTTGAAGTCATTTCCACATGTTTGGCAAGAATACGGCCTCTCGTCTGTGTGTGTTCCCATATGACGCGTCATTGCTGAAATGTCCCCAAATTCTTTCCCGCAAGTCTTGCAAATGTACGGCTTCTCCCCTGTGTGGGTTCTCATGTGCACTTTCAAATGATCCTGAACTCTGAAATATTTTCCACATGT
>CAFUXE010000485.1:257818-298535 GCA_903364295.1 Serranus cabrilla
TGCTATTTTACTCACCTATCCTGTGTAATTTTATTTCAGGTTTCCAAAAGACATCCAACAGTCTGCGCTGACGGTCGATCTCCTCCTCGTACTTGATGATAGTATTTTTAAAAACTCCGAATATTTCTTCAGCAGCAACAGTTAATCTCTCGTTCACAAACACTCTTAAATACTCAGCTGAAGACATTGTTTCCTTCTTATATGAAATTAAATATTTCACTCTGAAACGACAACATATCCGTCTCACAGCTTGTTCTACATATCCTCGTAACGCTAGCTAACGCTACTAGCAACTATTTCCGCTGAGTGTCGCAGTGATAATGTTCCGGCAATGAAAGTGGCTGGTTTTTTTCTTTCCGCTTTCAACAGGGCTGTACATCTGTATGGTTTCTTTTTACAGGGGGAAAAAAATAGGTTGGTTTATTTATTTCTGGCGAATCGCAGACAGCTTTGAACTCTATATCACCACCTACTTTACAAGATTGTTTCTAATCAATACTTTGGGCAACAAGTAATCGAGTAAAAAATCCTAAAAATGAATTTGCAAAGCTTTATTGTATTGTTAGTAATGTGCTATTCCATTACAGTATACTGTGAGCTTTTCTCAATGGCAAATTGTATATATATAATTACAGAGATGTGTATGTTATTCACTTGGTGAACACGTATCCACAGGAGTTGCAGCTTGATGTGTTTCCCTGTGATCCTTTTCCAAATTTGAGTGAAACGCTTCCTGCAATTCCTGTAAAAGCACTACTGTATGCACTCCAAATGCCATTTTCAAGAAGTAAGGCACAAAATATAAATCATAGTTTCATGTTAATAAATACACGGAGCCAGCAAGACAACATTCATCCAACACATTTCCATCAAAGTCACTTCAGTGAGCTTGCAAACAAAAACGACAAAGCTAAACAAGCAAGTATACAGGGTTACTACAGTGGCAGTGTAGTGCAGCCATGCCAGGGAATAAAAAAGACTAACATATCACATATATTACATTAAACATTTCATGTGAAAATTTGTATGTGCATTGTTATGCGTTTAGACAATGGATAAATGTATGAATATGGCTCATTTATTTAATTTGATTATATTCTACTTCATACTTGGGTTGAAACATGGTAAGATTCTGCTGTTATTTAGGATAGTGTGTGGAATAATATAAATAAATGTATTCTGAGGCATAACTATTATTAATATATCCCTTTTCTTGACTTATGGCTTCCTACATTGTCAGTTATGTTCTGGTTTACTTAGAAACAACAGTGATTCAGAGTGTGAAAAATGAACGACAAAAAAACATATATGCCTCTGAGTATATCTATGTCTTATTCCACACAGCTTCTCCCTCCTTGCAAGACCTCGCCTCGTCTCAGTCCAAGCATGCAGTGGAACTCATTTGAAGCGAGTAAATGAGCCATATTCATCAATTTCTTAATTATCCACAGTCATAACAATATACTAAGTTGTCATGTTATAAAATGAAATGTTTGATGTCGTAATTATACATATATACATATATATATATATATATTACATTTTAATGTGAAAAGTTAAAGATGAGGTTTGTTCAACAACAATATGGTTTCTCTTCAGTGCGGGCTCTTCTCATGTGAACCATCATGTTGTGGGTTCGACTAGAAGTGGAACCTCTGTGCTGTAGAGACACAGTTTTTCACCTGTGTGTGTTCTCATGTGGCCTTTTAAATTACTGCTAGATCTGAAATCTTTCCCACATGTTTCGCAAGTATACGGCCTTTCATCTGAGTGAGTTCTCATGTGAACGACTAAGTCACCGTTACGTTTGAAAGCTTTCCCGCATGTATTACAAGTATACGGCTTCTCGCCTGTGTGGATTATCATGTGGCTCTTCAACACTGACATGTCGCAGAAACTTTTCCCGCAGATCTTGCATATGTGCGGCCTCTCATCAGTGTGGGATCTCCTCATGTGAGCTATCATTTCTCCATTACGTATGAAAGCTCTCCCACATATTTTACAAGTGTATGGTTTCTCACCAGAGTGAATTCTCATGTGGACTTTCAAGTCCCCATTACGACCAAAAGCTCTCCCACATGTCTTACAAGTATATGGTTTCTCACCCGTGTGGATTCTTGTGTGGTTTTTCAATATTGACATCTGACAGAATCTTTTCCCGCAGGCTTCGCAAACATACGGCTTCTCGCCAGTGTGGATTCTTATGTGCCTTTTTAATACTGACATCTCACAGAATCCTTTCCCGCAGGTCTTGCAAACATACGGCTTCTCACCTGTGTGGGTTCTCATGTGGCCTATTAAATTACTACTAAGTCTGAAAGCTTTCCCACATGTTTTGCATATAAACGGCTTCTCACCTGTGTGTGTTCTCATGTGAGCTCGAAAACCGCTATTAAATCGGAAATTATTTCCACATATTTTGCAAGAATATGGCTTCTCACCTGTGTGGACTCTCCAGTGTATATACAACTGGTACTTGAACTTAAAAGCTTTCCTACAAATGTCACATTGTAAAACCCTTTTTCCTGTGTAAGCATCCTGGTGAATCTTCTGTTGTTTTGGTTCTGCTTTTCTAGCTGATCCTGAGGGTCCATGCTTGCCTCCTTTCTGATCTTGGCTCTCAGTTGCATGAGAGTTGTGAAAGAGGAGCTCGGGGGTCACTTTCCTCATAAGTAGGAGTCTCCTGCTTCACTACAAGCTGCTCTCCCTCCTGACTGGTGCAGAGTTTCTCCTGTTCCTCTTTAATCTGTGGAGGCTTTGGGTCCTCTTGGTCCAGACTGGAGTTCCTCTCCTGAATACAGAGCTGCTGGTCAGCGAGATCCTCCTCCTCCTCACAGACATGCTGCTGTGGGAGCTCTGCAGGGACAGAGGACATAAGGAATAGGACACTGATGTTAAGTTAACGGTAACGAGGGAATTTAAACCATTATGCTCGTCTAATGTTTTACAGACCACTTGCAGTTTTTACCTACCTATCCTTTGTAAATGTATTTTGGGTTTCCAAACGATATCCAACAGTCTGCGCTGACGGTCGATCTCCTCCTGGTACTGCACAACAGTTTTCTTAAAAACGCCGAATATTTCTTCAGCAGCAGCAGTTAGTCTCTCATTGACAAACTCTCTCAAATGTTCAACTGAAGACATAGTTGCCTAATTACAAATTAAGATTTTATCCGGCCAGCGGCTACAGTATCGTCTTCAAGCTAATTCAATACAAACAGAGCTAACGCTACCACCGCGTGTGTTGTTTACTTCCGTTGGATGTCACACTGTTAAAGTTCCGACAGTGGAAGTGAGTTATTTTTCATTCCGCTTTCACATAAAGCGATTTTGCTTTGTTTAAAATGAAAATTACGTCTTGGTACCACTACCTTTCGCTAATGGGTTTTCAATAGGTCGCAGTTTTAAATAAAGCATATTAGCAGGGGTGGGAAGTTCAACAAAGGTAGGAGCAATAACACAATGCAAGAAATATGCATTATTGAAAATGTTAGTAAATATGCGAAATTACTATAGGAAAATGTTATTTAAAGTACGGAACGGGAAATTTGGCATGCAAAATAGCATCTGCCAGTTTGACTGAATTTATAATGTGTCGTGTTTTTGTAGCAACTATTTGAGGTCGAGTCAGTTCTTAACTCACTCTGAACTATACTGTCACTTCTTGCACGGCAGAGAGGAGGAAAAGGTGACCATGACAGGAAGCAGTCTTCTGAACAGACTGAAAACTGGAATTATTGACAAAAACCCTAAGAAACTGGCCTGTTGACATAAAACCATTTATGATATGTGCTAAATGTGCTTATCCAAAAACAACACACATTAGTTATACAGCCACTACTATGCACTTAAGGTGAAACAAAGATCTGTGACAAATAGAAGATTGATTGTTTTTAAGAAATGCTGTTGCTCAAACATAATGCAATGTGTACATTCAAAGGTATACTATACAAAACAGTGAGTTTATATATCTTTCAACTGTAATGAAACCTCTTCAACATGTTTTTCAGGTATATAGCTTCTCACTCGAATGGATCCAACCCCGCCTGGAACTTATGTGCTGCAGTGATACAGATTTGCATCAGTGTGAGTTTTCAGGTGGCATTTCAAATTACTGCTTGATCTGAAATCTTTCCCACATGTTTTGCAAGTATACGGCTTCTCACCTGAGTGAGTTCTCATGTGGACTACCAAGTCACCATTACGTCTGAAAGCTCTCCCACATGTTGTACATGTGTATGGTCTCTCCCCTGTGTGGATTCTCATGTGGCGTTTTAATACAGACATCTCACAGAATCTTTTCCCGCAGGTTTTGCAAAGAAATGGCTTCTCACCTGTGTGCATTCTTATATGAGTTTTCAATACAGATATCACACTGAATCCTTTTCCACAGGTGCTGCAAGAATAAGGCTTCTCACCTTTATGGATGTTCAGGTGTCTCTGCAATTTTGACTGATACTTAAAAGCTTTTCCACATGTGTCACATTCTAAAGATTTTTTATCTGTTGGAGCATTACAGTGAATTGTGGGGTTATATGCATCATTAGTGTGAATATAGCTTTTGTGGTGTCTTTTCTTTTGTTTTTTCCCTGCATTTCGGGTTGATTCTGAGCCTCCATGCTTGCCCCCAGCCTGAGTTTGGCTTTCAGCAACACAGGAGTTGTAAATAAAAAAATGGTGGTCACTGTTTTGTTCCGATTCTTCATAGGTTTCACTGTCTGATTTGTCTTTCAGCCAACTGGTACACATGCTAGCTGGTAGCTCTGTCTCTGCTTCAGTGTGACATCTCACAGGATTCAAGCACAGAGTCTGATCTTCACGCTGGTCACTTTCTTCATAAGTAGGAGTCTCCTGCTTCACTACAAGCTGCTCTCCCTCCTGACTGGTGCAGACTTCCTCCTGTTCCTCTTTAATCTGTGGAGGTTCTGGGTCCTCTTGGTCCAGACTGGAGTTCTTCTCCTGAATACAGAGCTGCTGGTCAGCGAGATCCTCCTCCTCCTTACAGACATGCTGCTGTGGGAGCTCTGCAGGGACAGTAATACAAGGAATAGCAAACTACTGTGGTGGTAAAGAAGAAAATTCAGCCATTGGAGTAAATTAGCAGCTGTAGGGCTTAAACGACTCGGATTATATGCACATCAAATCCCCCCCTGTTTATGCTATTAAAGTGAGTAAATTTCACGCACCTGATGTTATCCTGTGTATCTTTACTTCAGGTTTCCAAACGATATCCAACAGTCTGCGCTGACGGTCGATCTCCTCCTCGTACTCACTGATAGTTTTTTCAAAAACTGCGAATATTTCCTCAACAGCAGCCGCGAGTCGCTCGTTAACAAACTCTTTTAAATATTCAAGTGAAGACATTTTTTGCTCAATTAACAATTAAACTGTTATCTATACTGACAACAATAATCTTCCATTTTTTTCTATATATACATGCAGCTAACGTTACTAGCACTTGTATTATTTACTTCCGCTGGTTGTCACACTGTTGTGTTCCGGTAGTGCAGGTGAGTTTATCTTTTCGTTCCGTTTTCACGGACATCCCACTGGCTTCATTTAACAAAGCAAAGGAGCACAGGATGAAACACAAGTGTCCCAACATAATAAGAGGGTTTAATAATTTTTTAATTAATATTAAATTCAAATTCAAATAAATACGTTTGCAAGGAAAAATATGAATACTACAGTAATATAAAGGGGAAAAGGGTGAATTAAAAAACGGTTGGCAATGTTGTTGTTGCACTATTTCATTACATTAAGATATTGTGACCTCCTCTTTATTGTGAAATTGCAAAGAAGTTGCTGTCACAAAAGTGTATTTTAGTTGGTGGATTTCTCTTGTCAGTTTTGAGATTTAAGAAAAAAATTTCCAACAAATGCTGCATTAACGTGTCTTCTCATTTTCAAATAGAAGACTGTAGGGCTGAATGCACTCTGGCATGCCTTCACGATTTAAACATTGCTGAGATATTTCCCACAAGATTTACCATTAGGGGTTCTCACCTGTATAGACTCCTCTATGAGTCTTTGATTGTGATGTGCAGCTCAATGTTTTCCCACAAGTTTTGCAAGAAAATGGCTTGTGTCACCTGTTAGGACTCTTGAATGAGCGTTCAATATGTTTGGCTGACTGCATCTTTTCCCATACGTGTCGCAAGTATATGGTTTTTCACTTGTATGGACTATTATGTGAGCTTTTATTAATTCATGTTATTATTTGAGTCTCCAAAACAATATCCAATAGTCTGCACTGGAATATCTTTTTTTTTAAATTGTCAACAGATTAATTTAAGAACACCATGTAGGACGCCATCTACAATTCATACGTTTATTAAAAATGCTGCAGACAGAAAAAAAAGACAGTAGCTGTCAGGTTGAAAATACAGATGACCAGACACCATAATAGAGAGTTTCTCAACCTCAAAATCAGATACAACCCACTAATATGACTGAAGTGGGGTATGAAAATTGTAAAAACAACCAAAATAAAAAAAATATTTAAAAGGCCAAACGTTTGTAGGGAGTTAGAGGTCACTGTGAATCAAGTATTTGGAAGATTATATTTTTTTAAAGAAACTATGTTGACAAAATAAGATCAATGTAGTAATTTAAAACAAAACAACATGCTAAGTTAAAAAAAAATCATAACACTATTGACAATGTACTACTTGATTATTTCAATAGGAAATTATACAAATTCAATTACTGAGAAGTAGCTATTGCAAATTTGTATTTCAGTCAGTTAGTGAACGTGTCTCAAGGAGTTGCAGCTTTATGTTTTCTCCTGTGTATATTGATCCTCAGGAGTTTTTCCGTGTGTGTGGTTTGATTAAAACTTTTCCACCAACTAGTTTTGACCGTGAACCAATCAAACTGAATCGTCTCCCACATATTTTGCAGATCCAAGGATACTTTCCTGTATGCAATCTATGCCTCGCCAAATGAGACGCATGAAAGAATCTTTTCCCACAAGTAATGCAAACTACAGCTTCGCCCCTGTATGCGTTCTCATGTGGAATCTCTTAAGCAGCTTCTCAAGTTGAAAGAATACAGCTTCTTTTTTGTGTGAATTCCTTTGTGGACCTTCAAGCTGCTGTTACATCTGAAACATTTTCCACAAGTTTCGCACGAATATGGCTCATCAGCTGAGTGGATTCCTATATGACGTTTTAAATGTGATCTTCGAGAAAATGTTTTCCCACAGGTGTTGCAAGTATGTGGCTTTACTCCTGTGTGGATTATTGTATGCCTTTTGAAAGTTGACAAGTCATTGAATCTTTTCCTGCAGATCCTGCAAAGGTACGGTTTCTCACCTGTGTGGATTCTTAGATGTCTCGTCAAATTGCATTTATATGTAAACACTTTCTCACATGTGTCACATTTAAAAATTGTTTTGACTGTTTGAACAGTGCAATGACTCACTGACATAGTATGGTTGTGCACAATGTTAGCGTTTTTGTGGCGTCTTCTCTGTCGTTGTGGCTCTGCATTTCTTGTGGATCCTGAGTCTCCATGCTTGTCTCCTTTCTGATTTTGGCTCTCATAAGAGCTGTGAAAGAGGAACTGGTGGTCAGAATTTTGTTCTGAAACCATAGAGCTTTCAACTGAAGTGAGCTTTTCCTCTGCTGTATACTGAGATTCATCAATACTCAAGCACAGAGTCTGATCTTCACTGTGGTCATAAGTAGGAGTCTCCTGCTTCACTACAAGCTGCTCTCCCTCTTGACTGGTGCAGAGTTCCTCCTGCTCCTCTTTAATCTGTGGAGGTTCTGGGTCCTCTTGGTCCAGACTGGAGTTCCTCTCCTGAATACAGAGCTGCTGGTCAGCGAGATCCTCCTCCTCCTCCTCCTCACAGACATGCTGCTGTGGGAGCTCTGGAGGGACAGAAAACAAAGGGACAAATAATGAACTACTGTGATGAAGAAATAACAATAAATTCAGACATGCGATCAAATTAGCAACTTTAACAAAATATAGTTAAATATGAACCGATTAGCCCTGGTTTAGTCATAATACTTTAGATACTAGGATACTAATGTTATAATAACGTTATCGCGTGCATTTAAACCATCATGTTCCCTTTTATTTTTTAAAGACCACTTGTGGTTTTTACCTACCTATCCTGTGTAACTTTATTTCGGGTTTCCAAACGACATCCAACAGTCTGCGCTGACGGTCGATCTCTTCCTCGTACTCGACGATAGTTTTTGCAAAAACACCGAATATTTCTTCAGCAGCAACAGTTAGTCGATCGTTGACAAACTCCCTCAAATGCTCCACTGAGGACATTGTTGCTCAATTATTAATGAAATTATTGTAAAATAGTTATGTGTCCTTCCCATAGACTGTAAGGTCCCTCCGTGTCGAGCTCCGATGCTTGTGTCTAGTAAGCAACCAAGATTCATGTGAAGCGCGTATCGAGGTTCGTGTTGATGACGTATGAGGTGACGTTCGAAACAATGCGACCTGGCCCTACACATTACTGATTCGGTAACTGGTTCGCACGTATTGACGTGTGATTCAAAATATTAGGGGCAACGAAATGCAATTGAGGTCCACAGTCAATTCACATTTTACTTGATACATCACACACCAAAGCCATGTTGTCATTATAATCACTCTGCCTGGTTGGATAACTGGATGGAAAGCTTCAATGCTTCATGAGGCTTTGTCTCGCCATCACTAATTGTTGGTCAGTTATTAATAAAATAGTTGTAAAAAAAAATACAAGATAAGGCCACTAACTAGAGCACCGTTTTGTTTACATTCGCTAGTGGTCACAATGTTAATGTACCGGCAGTGGAAGTGAGTTGCCTTTCGTTCCAGTTTCACCTAAGTTCCGTCTTGCTTAATTTCACATGCAAATTAGTTGATTTACTCTCTACTATTATATTTATCCGATGTCATGTCATAAAACATGCATGTAAATGTTGGTAAAGGTTCAAAATGACTTTCAAATTTGGGTAATTCAGGTCAGCAACATGTTATCATATTATTTATCAGCTAGCATGAGAGTCGGAACAGTTTATTTACGTGTTCTGTGCGGACCCATTTCCAGACGGAATTGCTTCCGGTAGCAAACACTTATCGCTAGCATAACCGTCATCGTGTGTTTTTCCCGGGGTAACGTTAGAAAGATAAAGGGAAAATTATCAAAAAATGATCGTAATGTTTGGTTTTAGTTCAAATCAGCTTCAGCATATGTTAGGGTTCTTACATACTGTATAAATGGGTGCATATTACTGTGCTATATGTCGGCAAACAACGTTCACTGGCAAAGGACATATCTTTGGAAAAAATCACCAAAGCAGACTTAGAGTAGTTCTCCTTAAATTCTTAGAAAAGGTAAGCAGGTTAATGGCATTTGGTTTTTACTGTTGGTCAACATTTCGAGTGTTTGGTTACACGCCCTGGTGCTAATGTTAGCTGCAGACGTATGAAATGATCATGTTTCGCATTTAATTTTTTTAGTTCCAGTTTTGTGTTTAGTAGCTAATTCCACCCAGCAACACTGTCTAATTTTTGTATTTGCCGTGTTTGCTTTATCCAATCTTTATTAGGTGAAGGAAGCTCGCCGAACACTTAAAAAACCTCAAGTAGAAAAGTTTGATTGCACCCAGCATAAGCAGACATTCTGGTGCTACTGCTGTGGACTTGAAGTTGAAAGAAATGTCACAGACGGAAACATGACTGTCCTGTACGGAGGCTTGATAGAACACATGGCCACGTGAGTTTTATTTAGCTTGTTTTGTCAGAAAAATAAAGAGAATTAGGATGTGTCATAGTGACTGCACAAGTGTCCTGTATAATGTTATGAACAGTGATCTTTTGATTAACAGTAGCACAAGCAACATGTTTTGCTTATCATAAAATGTTTAATAAAACTTCTAGAAATCCAACCTTCTTATAAGGAAGCAAATTAAATACAGGAAATAGTCTTGTCATATCATCCGTGTTGTGTGTTCTTGATTAGAAAAACAAAAATTCTAAAGGTTGTTTTTGTCTTCTGGAATAGTATATTTCTTCCTTGTACGACAGTTAAGATACAGCTTAATGTTGCCAAAACTAACACATGTTTATTTGTCAAACATCTTTGAACCAAGTTTGAACCAATTCTCACAGACATGCTTTTTCCATATGAACTTTGTGTGCTAAACTGCCTTTGTCTTGACATTTTAAAATGTATCTGGTTTCAGCCCAGAACACAGGAAGAATACTCACAAGTTCTGGTGGGACAATAAGGCCGATCCCAAGTTTAGAGACAAGGTCATCATCACAGAGGAGGAAACTGAAAGGTAAGCTTGGTGATCCAAAATCTGTACAAATGAAAGTTGTTTGGAATATTAAAGATTACCTGCAGGAATCCTTGTTTTCCTTTTCTTTCAGGTTTAAAGCTGAGGTGGCGACAGCATTGGAATCATTTGTGGAGAAGGAGGATGAATACATAAAACAGGTAATGCCAAGCCGCTCTAAATTAAGACCTTGATCTGAACAAGCAAAGGTTTTTAATACAAACAAGCAAGGTGTGTCAAATTTAGTGGTAATCATATAATTATAAAAACTGTCAACCTCAGGGGCATCGTCCGTGTACCATTGATATAAACTTTACACCAAACTTGATGCCAATCCATCCAAACAGTTGAATTCTGCATGGAATAATCCTTTTTTTTTAATGTTTTTCTTTTTGTGGCTGCAGCAAGCTGATTCCATACGGGCCCAGGAGAAGAATCGTCAGGAGGTCCTTCAGGCTCTTTTAGAGGTTTGTTTTCCAAGGATGCAGTGGCAGTATCCATCACTGTGGCCTTCAATGTTCACCTTTGATTTTCATTTGCAAGTAAGTTGAGGAATACTGCAGTTCTCCAGCTAAATCAATGAAGCTGCCAGAGATCAATGACTTGGAGATCTTTAAATCTAAATATCTTGGCTGATGAAATCTTGTAGTGGATGTGGAGGCTTGGGTGGTTTAGAGGGAAAACAGTTTTTTTCTCATCAAGTTTATAGTGATGATAATTTAAAAGAAATTAGTTCCAAACCTAGACTGAGGTGGTAAAATGGATTGCAGTGGTAAGAGAATCATGAAGACATGAATAGAAAGAGGTTTATATTAACATTTGGGGCAACGTTGTGGTGGGGATGTTAAAATGCAATGCAAATGCATGATTAGCGCACAGACTTCCTCTATGAACCACTGTTGGCTTTTCCTGAATCAATGTCAGCGTGACGCAGAGCTGGAGTTGTTCAATGGACCCAACGGCACAGACATGTCAGCTGAAGATGCTGTCAGGTAACGCTGTGTCCACCTACAATATATTATCTTTTTTTGCATTGTATCATCAGCAGCACTTGACATGACTTTTGTTGTTTTGGGGCTCATCTTGTTGTCTGGAGAACAGCTCTCAATTTACGTCTCAGGGTTCAGGCCAGCAGGCGGGGAGCAGCTTTGTTGAATCGATGGTTGAAGCACCGAGGGCTGCAACAGGACAAGGACTGACTTTCATAGGTTATCAGGTAGACAGACATTAAGAATGTGTATAAATGTAGTAATTAATTATTTTACAAAACACAGATCACAAATGTGATCACCTTATTTCATAAGTTGTTTTCTCTGTTACAGGATTCATCAAACAGTGGAAATGTTCATACAGGTACCGTGTAGGAATACAGTCATTTTTTTTTTTGCCTTTCTGTCACTTTTAGATACATACACTCTTTATGGTCCTGTTAAGAAACCGTGTAGTTGCATTTATATTAAGCGGCAGACATTGCCTAATTTCCTATTGTTTTTTAAAGCTTCTGCACAAACCCAGTGTCCCTAATAGTTAGAAACTTAGTTCCTCTTGTATGTGAATGATAAAGAAAAAGAAAAGATATCCTCTCTGTGTCGTAGGTGCCGTCCCTCCTTGGCTCCAGGATGATCCTCTGGAGGGAACCTCCGGAGCTGCAGCACATCCAGAGATCGGTCCATCACTCCAAGAGTTCCTCAAACAGAGTAGGGATCACACACACAGCTGTTTTAAGTTGTGTGTTCTATTAACTTGGTGTCCGCTTAAGAATTTTGTTTGCTCAAAGAAATGTTCCAGCCTTGACGATAATTTCCATGAGCAGTTATGTTTTATTGGTTGCTGTGACATCAATCAGTAATCAGGAAGACTTTCCTTTTCACAGCCATTTATTGCATCACTGTCATATGCAAAAAACACAGCAGCAAATTCAAATATATGTACGACTACTGTACCTATAAAATAATTTAATTTAACCAATATCTATATATGCTCTCTGATCTCAATCTTCCATGATACAAAGATGAAATCCATGTACACTTAAGGAAAAGGCAATAAAAATCCCACAAATATCGGAGTATAATTAAAATTGCCTAATGTATCTTTTATCAGAAGAGCAAGAGAAGCTGAGGAAGCTTCCCCCAAACAGAGTGGGCGCCAACTTTGACCACAGCTCACATACGGACGCCAACTGGCTTCCCTCCTTTGGTAGAGTGTGGAACAGTGGCCGACGCTGGCAGTCCAGGTGAGAGATCACAGCACTCTTCACTATATCTGCAAACCAATATGCATTCTCACTCTATCCTTTGTGTTTTTCACACACATGCTGTTTTTGTGTCTGTGGACGGAAATATTTTTTTTATCAGTTATTTTGATCATGATAAATATATAATTGTGGTAATCGATGTGCATAGGAAGCAATTAATTCAGAAATTGTTCAAGTATTTTCATATGATTCTTCTCAGAGATTCAGGCTTTCTGGTGGCTTATGCTTTTTATAATGTACCTTTTTTTTATTTAAATACTAAACCACTTTTAATGAACACATTTAATTGTATTTCATTAGTGTACAAGCCAGAGTTTACCTTAAACGCTATTTTCCATCTGTTTTCCCTGGCCAATATAAAAAGCATAATGTATCATTTTCAGTTCTGTAGATTAACTTTTGTGTCTCTGCTTGCGAATGTGACTTCTTTTCAACAGGCACCAATTCAGACAAGAGGAGGGGCAGAAGAACAGACAGAAGAGGAAGAGAGAGCACGGCACAGAGGGGTCAAAGAAAGCTAAAACGACTGAATAGCCGACAAACTCGGACACTTAAAACTGAATACGTTGTGTGAGAATTCATGAGTGAATGGATGTGCATAGTTTGCAAGATGTAAATAAATGTATACTGTCTTTCTGAGGAGTTGTACTTGGTTGAAATGCTGACTAGACAACCTACTGTAGTACCCTACCAACAGTACTGTGTGTATATGGAGTTTGTGTGCCGTTCCTTTTAGTGGAACGGAAATCAGTGACTTAAATCAAAGGTGAAAGAGAAAAAGTCAGAAAATATTTCGTATTCATGTTTTTTTTAAACAGTAGGGGGCGCCAGCCACTCAACTAACAGGCACTGCTATTTCATTATAAAAGAAATTACATGATAGCAAACTGTTAAAGGTCAACATTTAGACACCAGGATCTGGATGGGAAAAACCTGAACTGTGTTATTTATTGTTCAGGATGTATATCCTTATTTTTCCTTTTGTGGTAAAAATGGAGAGCATAACCATTAAAAATAGTTAATATTTGTTTTGTCTCTGCATCGAATTCTGACCTGTCAATATTATTTTGCAAATGGCAATACAAACAATAGACATTTGAGCTGCTGTTCTCAGTTTCTCAGTGTTTCTAAGACCTCGAACCACATGTTTTCAGTGAACCTCGACAACCAAATGATGAGCTTTCATTTCCTTTTTCAGATCGTGTTAAAGAGGGATTAACTGGAACAGGCCTCAAGGTTGCATATGCACGTTTGTCACTTTTGTCACCAAATAATCAAATGTGCTCCTTTTTTTAATGTTTAAAAAAATGTTTAATAAATCTTTTGTGAATTTAATAGCAAGTTCTACCTATTATCTAATTCTTTAGAAAAAAGGAAGTTAGTTTCTATTCTTCTCCAGAAGCTAAAATATTAAGATTAAGTAAAATATTCTTGCAATAGAAGGTCTCAAACTAATGGACATTCTTGCACACTTGAACCTAAACTGTACATGAATGACACAAGTGAAAACTTGATTTCCCTAGGTATATGGGTCCTGGAGTTTGTGCACACATGCTCTTTTTAAAATGAATCCACATTTTTTTTTAATATGCAGAAGTTATGGCTTGAATTATGTATGGTTATAGGGTTTTAATGCTCAGTTGTATATAATGTAGCATAACAGATAAATACAAATACAGAGATGGGGTTTTGCAATGATAATCACTGTGTGAAATATGGAGTGATTGTCTTGCCAAAGGGGAACATCAGCACATATATAGCTGAATGACCTTGATCAGTAAATGTATATCCCATGTTCAACACTCTGAGTTTAGAATCCGTCCTTCTCTATCTGTACAGGCCTCCTCCTCTTCACAGCAAGGTATAATCAGGCCCCAGTGTGCAGTGGATAGATGGGCGTGGATCTCAGTGCAGCTGCAAGGCAATCTGGGAATACAACATGTAGCTGATCTATTCTTAGCTATGTGACAACATGGTTATGGCTGATTCTCTACAAAGAGATGAAAAAGGGTATTGCCGTGTGAACATCAGACTGGCAATATAAATGTTGCAGGAAATCGTCACTTGATATCAGTTTGGTATAATTGTATATACTCTTTGTTTTCATATTGGTTCGTGGTGTTTTATATTTTTTTTAATTAAATATTTGAAGATCTATTGACAGCCGGAGCACCAGTACAGCAGCTATCCTTTTCACTAAAGAATGGGAGGGGAGTAAAAGCACGTGTACTGGGCGTTTCTTAAATTAATCCATAGTCCAATCACGGAGTGGGAGTTTTGAATAAATCTACATATCTTAAAAAAAGGCGTAATTTCCGAGTGCTGATTGGCTGAGCGGAATAGAAGCAGCCAATCGTTTAAATGACAGGCGCTCAGCTGGCCGTGAAGCCCCGCCTTCTATATATTACATGGCAAACCCCGGAAACGCTGTCGCTTAAAGGGACAGAGGAGGAATTTCAGGCAAAGGTTGAAACAACGAAAACAGCTGCGAGCACAAAAAAAGACAGGCACAGAGAGGAAGGGACGTAGTCAGCCAGCAAGCGAGCTATGTGGCAAGACAGAGTGGGAGGACGAGGCTGAAACTGACCGATTATTATACTCGTCAGACGTTAAGTTACGGTTGCTAACGGCTTTTTAGCTTCGAAGTCGATTTCGCCCCATAACGTTAGCTACCTGGAATGCGACAACGCAGCAGTCAACACGGCAGAGAGATAACAAAAAGGCCAAACTCCCAGACGACAGGGACGCGTCAGTTCAAGCTGCCAGGCTGTGTTTTTCCTCCTGATCCATTCTTCATTTTGTTAGGTGAGTATTCTTCAATATCTCGAAATTGACTTCACTAGCTACCTCTTAATCCTCTTCATTGTTTGAACTCTAATGATAGGATAGGGATTGCGTAAATGTTATTTTGTAATTACAGGATGTTTGCAGTTAAATATTATGCAGGTCGTCACAGTGATCATTTTCCTAGTTAATCCGAGAAAAGAATGATTGGAATCCAACCTAAACCAGCTGATGACCTGACAGTAGTTTTGCAGGGTGTAGGGGGGCGTTCCCCTGCTTTGTCTGCCTTCCTCTCTCTTTCTTTATGTGTGTGTGTGCGCGTACGTGCATGCAGTCTGCAGTGGTTGGGGACAAAGTGATGAATCCCAGATATATTAATCACCATCATGGGTGTGTGTGGGTCTAATTAAAATGCATGTGTAAATATTTGATTTTGTTATAACAGCACACTCATGTACTCCTGGCATTGTGCATGTATATATTAGCTGTGCAAGAAGGAGGGACAAACCAGCACTAGCATATATACATGTATCTGTGAGATTATGACTGTAACTCAGGCGGTGGGGTGATGATTATCACTGTAAAGCTTACAGGAGGGAGAGGATATAGCACTGAGTGCAATGTTCGCTTGGATTGCTCTTGGGAGTTGCATTGCATCATGCAGTGAAGGGAGCATTGATGTTGGCACTAAATCCTTAGCACAGTATATATAAAATCTATAAAGTGTCAGAGTCGAGTCAGTTATTACAGTGCTGTTTTGCTGTGCTGTGATGAACTGCCCCTCATTGTCCTGAAAAGCAGGGTAGGATGTCATTGACACACACATTATGCACAAGGGTATGCAGTCACTCTCACATCACCCATACAGCACACGTGCATATGGGAATCCATCAGCTGCCTCGCATGTATGCAAATTGAGATGTCTGCACACACACATGAACTCATTGCTGCAGCAAATCCATCTGCAATAAGTCGACATTTCTCCCTCTCTCACTCTCTCTCTCTCTTGCTTGTCCTTGCGTTGCTCTGACAGCCACCCCCCACCTCTCTGTCTGGGAGAAACCAGTGGGCTTTGTCCTCAGCTGAGTGTGACGTCATGCAGATCTTTGCTGTACTCAACCCTGAAGGCTAGGTGCATGTTGTTCAGCAGGCCCTCGTCCTGGGTCTGGGCTTGTCCCGGGCACAGTCAGTCTTTGGCTTAAGTTCCCAAATGCTACCACACAATGGGATAAATAAAAGAGAGTAAATGAATTCCGTCTATTCAGGCAAGACAAAGAAACTTAGAATATACTCTTTAAATCAAAAGAATAGATGGAGTGATGAAAAACTCTGTGAGGATGAATGTGGAATATATTTAGTGGATGAAAAACAAAGGAATCTCCTGTGATGGCTGGTCTGTTTGCTTAATCTAAAAACTACTAATATGAAGAAATTGCTTACTGTCCGTCCAAGTATATTGAGTTAAGTAATGTGCTCTAGAGTAGCTGAGCTTTCTCATTGAATATACGGGGCCATCAGTTCCTAGTTATTTTGTTTAGAAGATTACTTTATTTTCAACATGATGCTAACCTGATGTTTGTAATTATGTAAGCGCAGATTTTCTGATTCTGTCTGACTAGATTAGGTTGAGACTAACAAAGTTACAGCCTCTTTCCAACACTGGCCTGCAAGTGGCTCTTCTTACCTATGCCTGCAGTTAGCTTTGTTTAGTTTATTTGATAATCAGTGACATTAAGGATTCCAAGTTAAGGGACGCCAGTCATGCTGTAGTCCTCTGTACTCAGTATGGTTCACAGTTGCAATTCTCCTTTTTAGCATCTGAACCTGGCAGCACTTTGTATGTGTGGTGAAAGTGGGGGTGGCTATTAAATGCTTTGAGCTCATCAAGGCTTGTTGTCAGCCCTCCAATGTGTCTCTGCAGGATTTGATGTCGGAGATTACAGATGATTATGTGGGTTAGATCCAGTACTCAACACTGCTCTGGGCTATATTGATCTCTAGTGTGTGTGTGTGTGTGTGTGTGTGTGTGTGTGGGCGTGTGTGCGATAACATACTGTACTAACATTCCCCCGTGAGTTAAATTACATCTCTTCAATAAAGAGCTATTTAGCCAGTAAGTGTTGATTCAGGAGTAACATAAGACATTGCAAATTTTAAAAATGAAATCGTACAAGCTTGTGTATGTCACTGTGAATACATGTTTTTTAATACATAGCCTCAAGCAATCAACAAGAACCAGTTCTGACTGGTAGACTGACACTGAACAATGTCTATCTTGTCTGGAAATGAAGAACGACTTAGTCTATCAAATGTATTTTTCCATTTTATCAATATAAACCATGTCAATATACAGTGTAGCTTGAAAGTAAAGCTCCACCTATATACATGCCCCCTTGTGCACTCCGATGACTGGTAACACTATAAAAATCCCTTTTTTAATTTTACTTAATTCATTTCAGATTATAATTTCTTTTCAGACCAATTCAATGAAGTATATGACATTGCTCGATGTTTTAAAAAAAAAGTTTTTACCTTCTGTACATCATCTCGTGACCCCTTAAGGTCCAAAGTCTGGGTTTAGGAGCAAGATAGAGAGAGAACCAGAGATGCAGTTTCTCCTGAGATAGGACGACGTCGTTCAGCTCAGGGACAGAGCGGAGGCAGGTTGAGATGAAAGATAGAATTAACAAGAGGACAGGTCAAAGGACAACTGTGTGCCTTAGCTTGTATTTTCACCTTAATGACAACCAAATGTCCTCACACTAAACACACATAAGCCAGCCACCAGAGTGAAGACATTCTTATGGCTGTGAGTAGATCATTTTAGGAATCATACTTTTTAAGGTGAGTGCATATTTTAAATCTTTTTCTCTTTCTGAATAACTGCTTATTCCTAAAATAGCTCCTGTGCAGCTTTGACTGGTACCACTTTAACCCCCACCTCAGGTCTTTACACATACACACTAGATAAACCTAGCTCCAAGCTTGCCATTAAAGGTCAGTTAGTCCACTTAACAGTCTGTCAATAGTTAGTCCTCTTACAAACATGCAGATTGGATGTTTGTAACTGTATTCTCTCTGCATTGAATCACTGTGGTTATTATAGAAACAGATTAATAGGGCACTAAAGAGAATGCCAATGAATTCAAGTAGGCTATGCAATGCAATAAATTAATGGAATCTTAGCAGTATGTTTTTAAGGATTTGATTAGATTGAGGAGTTCAGTTGCCCGGTCTTCAGCAGCCCATTTCAGCCAGGACTGAATGGATACAGCTTTATACTTACTGGAGTTGATTAATTGGAATGAAAAAGGGAAGGGAGCATGAGAAGGTCATAATTTCATGATGTATTTATTTAGAAAATCTATAAATCAATATTTCAGCACAGAGGACCCCATTAAGGATGAGAAAAAAATAAAACAGAAGAGGCAGATGAAAAGTAGATTACTGCAGAATTGAAATATTGAGAATTGGCTTATAGGTACTGGCTAATATCCAGTACTATTTTGAGGACTGGAAATAAAAACACTAATGTAAGAAGGAAAATTACAGTAGGCTGGAAATAGGGCTGAAGGATTATCTGATTTTTAATGAAATTACAATATTAACTAGTACAACCGTTTTTGTTTGTTAAAGATCCTTGCACACACCATGTTACTGAATTTTTCATTGAAAATGAGACTAATGGTGCAAAAATGTTAATTACCTCTAATATTGTGAATTACATTTTAATTGCAATATCAGTCAAAAATAACCACAATTAGATATTTAGAAAAATAAAATAAAACCAAACCTAGTAGGAAACTGCATCACACCTTTAAAGAGACATCTGGAATTTTCTCTCCTGTCAAGTTCTCCATCGTTGTTTGAGTGTTTTGTGGCTCCACATATAGTAACAGTCTGCTTAACTTCACTACAACACAGCTGACAACAGAAGTCTAGAGAGACAGAGAGGAGGATGGCAAGGTGACAGTACCACCTGCTGAATAAATCAACACGGTCTAACATTACGCCCTGAGAGACGGAGTGCCGTGATATCCTGTTCTGCACAGTGTGGGCGTGTGAGACTTTTATCTAGCAGTATTTGTGGATGTAAATTTAAGTTATTTATTGAGGACAAAATGGCAAACATAATAGACTACTAATGGACTATGTATGTATGTAGCCTATGAGCCATTTAATGTGTTGATATGGCTACCGTACAAGCCTGAGAACCAATGAGTAGATGTTGAAAGGCAGATGTATCTCTGTGCATTATATAGGTCAACACAGAGCTTATCAAGCTAAGACCTGTTCGCTCTCTGCCCCTCTCCCTCTCGTCCTTGTCTTGTTGTCCCTCTGTCCATTACTCTCCGGTATGTTGTCATTTGTCTCGTTCCCCTTGTCAAGCATCAAAGCACTCTTGTCTATCTGTGCTGCTTTTATTCCCATCTCTTCATCTTGTCGAGGCTGAGCATGTATGACAGGCCGAGGCCTTTGCATGCATCATTTGTCACTTTAATTGACTTTTACAGAACAAAAGAAATGTCTCCATTGGATAACTGTGATATCCCACTCATTATGTTACATACTGGATTTGTATGTCTGGATTTATTGAAAAAAACGACCTTCAGATAGTGATCCAAACTGGACAGGGAGCTTTTTTGCATTGATGTTTCCAGCATATCCACCTGAAATATAGGTATGTTGAGTTCAGATGAAACAGTCGCTCATTTTTTTTCTGGTTTGAAAAAAACAGATAGGCCTGAAAAAAAAACTGGCCTGAAAGCATTAGTACATCTCATGTCCTCCCAAAGAGGTTTAAAGCTGTGGTGTACACCTTCAAGGTATGTGTGTGAGTGCGTCTGTGTGTTTTTGTTTTCCACAAAGCCTGCAAGAAGTGAGTTCTCATCACGCACTCAGCCTACAGAAAGAAGTGGAGCCCTGAAGGTTTCTGTTTATCATTGGGGCATATCTGTGTCTTTATTTTTATACTCACGATGTGGTGCATTAGTGTAAATGTTTGCTTGTTTGTGTGTGTGTATGTGCATGCACTTGTGCCTGGTCTTGTGCGTCTCATCAGAGCCGGGAATCAGCTGAGTTAGAGAAGTTTTTGTACAAACTGCACTGATATGAGTCCTTGGCAGGATCCTTTTTATTTGTGTCCCAGTGACACCATCAGTGTCATGACACCTTTGAGAAACAGTCACCAGATGGGCTGAAGCAATGACCTTTCACACAATGCCAAATATGACCAATATACTTTATGCATTAGTGTCCAGTGATAGGATGTCTCACAGGATTAGTGTCACAGTGTGATCAACATTTTTGATTATGGGAAACATCTAGCCGTCAGTGCTTTACATAATGATCTTGGGGGATTATTATGAATGTAAAGGCTTGTTTTTTTAATTATGTTAAACCAACTGTTGAAGAAGATCTCGGTAATTAAGTAATTGGTAGAGCATGTGTTCTATAATTCTATAATTCATCTGATACATTGCCAGCTTTCATACAAAGAGACAGCAGCATATCTTAGACCATTGTCCAATTTATTTAGATTGCTTATATTTTTGTTTAGTTGCCCATTTATTTTCTGATGCATGTTGATTCAAATATAGGGTGTAGGCTATCTAGGCCAGCCATTGGGCTCAACCACAGAGGAGCAACCTTAGCAGTACCAAAGCTTCTCATTATTAACTGCTGCTTAACGAGCACAAGTGTGTGTGTGTTTGTGTGTGTGTTTGTGTAGGACTGAGCTCGGGATTAACCCTAGCCAGACCTCTCTCTGCCCTTCACCCTGTAACCCCCCTCCCCGCTCTGAGCCGCTCTGTGTGTGTGTGTGTGTGTGTGTATGTGTCTATGAACTTGCACGTGTGCAAGCTCCACTAGTTCATGCTAACAATTGTCCTTAAGGTCGTTGTGAATTGGGCCTTGCCTCATTTACAACTTATGCATCTGTGGTAAAATGATCTGTTGCTATCATTACCTTCTACGTCATGCACTATGGCTAGAAACCAATGATCATTTAGGCCATCTGGTTAAATTGTTAAAAAAAACATGCTCTTGTTAGGTATTTGTGATCTACACGGCAAAGACAGTGGTGTCCTTTCTTTTTATTGTAATGCCCAGATGGCAGGCTGGACTACATTCAGCTTCTACCAGTCTGAGTGGTGCAACGCCACCATGCTGTGCGAGTTCCCCAAGCATGAAAGGGGGAAAAAAGGAATTGATTTAAACTGAAGGAAGATGGACATAAAAAAAACTACCCAAAGGCAAGAAGAAGGGGGTAGAGAACGAAACCCACATAGACACAGAGAGTGAGGTGAAGAGACGGAGAGGGAGGTAAAGAGACAGGGAGCTGAATTCAGAGTGAGGACTGAGAGGGAAGGGGATAGAGAGAGAGAGCTTTATTTCCTGTCCTCCATGAATAGGCAACATATTTCTCTGGAACATTCCATCCTCTGAGCTGGCCCAGCCTGTCACCAAGACTGTGCCACACTCCTCCCCATCCCCACATTTCTTCCCATTGCACTCTGTCTTTCTCCTTAAACATATCAGTCATGTCCTAATTGTGTCCTGCTCCTGCCTTTTATTCCCATCCTCCCTCAGCAAAATTGAGCTAACTGTAAAGTGTTTTGTCCAAACTTCTATGAACCAGTCACCAAAAAACATCCCAGACACTTCTACTCCTGTGAGTGGAAGGATTTGATATTTGATAGAGAAAAGTGACAAAATCATGATGTTAAATTAATACATATTAGATCATTTGTGTTATGGATTGTTGTTTAAAAGAATACTGGATTTAACTTGAGTACACAACTTTATTAATCTTTTAGGAAATGTAATCACAGCAACTGATGCCCAAACGGAAAAAAAAATCTTTACTTGCAGAATCTAGTCATGAATGGTGGAAATGATTTCAGAAGTGGATGGAAAGGCATATTTGGTAATGGAAAAATAAACAGAAATTATTTCAGGAATGCTTTATTTGCACAGTCCACTGTTTAAAATGGACTCACAAAAAGGCTGTGTTCAGCCATGTTTATTTGCTGCATCTGACCAATTTGAACCTAACCTCAATCCTGGCATGTCTCTCCAGCTTTGTAATCTTATTTATCAACAGGCAGCTGGTCAAACATTCCCTTCCAGAGAGAGTTCATCCCACCGGATTGTTACAGTGTTCTAGAAATTTAAATACCACCCTGGGTGTGAAACAGCCTGCAGGAACTGGCTGTCTGATTAGTTTTGGTTGAGGTACTTTGGGTGGGGTCATAGCAGGTATCATCTTATTCAGAGATCCTGTTCTACTGTGAAATCCAGTTGCCTGCAGAAAGAAAGGGGAATGTACAAGAAACTCTGGCCTGCAGAAAATAACGGCTGAAATGTTGAAAATAGAAAGCAGTTAATGTTATTACCATGCGGTGACACATAATAACCGAGGCTGCTAAAAATAGAAAATGAAGACTAAGACAAAAGCATGTGCTGTATGAGTGAGAAAGGCAGCACTAAAATGGGAAAGGTGTTATATTGATTTTAAAATAAAATGGATGTGATTTATGCTTGACAGGGGGCCAACACAGATAATATCACCCACTGATGACCATAAACATCAGGCTTCCTACAATATTTCTACCATATTACAGCATACTATTTCATTCAAATGTTACAGTAAAACCAAACAAATTGCATCACAAATTTCAAATGGATACGAACCGGCAAGCCAGTGCTTCTACTATTCATTTCTTGTAGGTGTTAGCTGTGAAATGTGCTTCTACACATTGAAGCTTTTTTGATGCTTGCTGTTGTCACTTAACTTGATGAGAGATGTACAATTCTTCAACACTTCTAAATGTGTACAAACACTTCCCTAAATGTCAGTAGAAACACACTCTAACCAACACATGCAGGGGTTTATGCCTCTATGTTCAGTTTTACACAGACGACCCCCCCTCGCCCCCCTCATCATCACACACACACTTTCCTTTCCCACCCTTCCTCCACCTCCCCTCTTCCTCTCCTCCTTTTGTTCTGTTCCTCTCCCAGAACGAGGGTGACTGGGACCTTGTTTTCGACATTTCAAAACTGGTTATTTAACATTATGACACTATGACGGCCTGATTTGCTCAAGGAAGTTTAGGGCTGGTCGAGTCCGTTCGCTTCAGTTGTCGAAGGCTGTGACTGGTCGGCAACACAGCTGGTGTTACTTTGAGAGACCCAGAAAAACAAGGTATGCATGTGTGTCTGAGTGTAACGCAACATTTCACACGCAATGGCTGAAAATCAAACATTGTGATATAGTCATCAGAACAAACAACTGCCATGCTCTCAAGTCAGGATTGCATCAATGTGTGTGTTTGATGGAATGTGAATGAGTGTGTGTGTGTGTGTGTGTTTTCTTTCTCCTCAGCTGCACTCAGACTGCCCTTGAATAGAGGAGGGTCTTTATTCACAAGACACACCCTCTTTTTTACCAAATATGGAAGGCAACATGGGCTCTTAAAGGAACAGAAGTGTGTGTGCATGTGTTTGTGTGCTGAAACAACAAGATCCTAAATAACAGTGCTGCTTCAAGAGCAAAAAGTCCCAATTATTACAGTTTTTACAGGCTTTGCTGTTTCACAACAGGAACCTTGCCTCAGTCAGTCTGCCCCTGTTTATCCTCCTCTGTCTATCATGCTGTCTGCTTAGCCTTTATACCTCCCCCCTCCCCTCTCTCTCCAGTCCCCTCATCTCTATATTTGGAGGTCCGTAGCTGAAGCAGAGTCTTGTTTTTCAAAGCTCATCTCTGCTCACTTTTGCTGTTCACACACATGCATCAAAACAACTGCAATGTACTTCAAAATACATCTCTCCATACTTCATCCAGCTATGATTACATGCATGTAGAGCCAAATTAATCAATTAGTCAATCAGCAGAACATTAAATGTGCAGTCAGAGAAAGACAGTGACATGAAACATAAAGACACAGAGGGCTATCAATAGGTTTTTCTCACATGTCAACACTGGTTCCCTAAATAAGGGTAAAACACAACCGGGTGTGTGTGACTGTTTCTGTCTGTAATAAGTTGTGTGCTAATTATGTGTTCTTGACAGCTTCAAGTCTGTTTTGTGCACAGTGCTTTAAGTTGTATACTCTTTACCTACTATGTGTGTGAGTGTGAGGTGAGAGCGGGCCCACAAGTGTTTGATGTATTTGCTTGCACTGTGTGTACTTTAACCACATCACTCTGTTTGAAATAGTTCTTGCCGCGTCAACATGCTGCTCCTTATTAGCTCACAGATGGCAAAATACACACATACACACACAGCTGAGGGCTGCTCCCTGTACTCAGCTGATAAACTTTTTCACATGCACTTCATCTCTATCTGCACTCTGCTAACAGATAAGCCTTTACATTTCATGCTAAACACAGAGTGCCCTTGTGTGTGAGTGTGAGTGGATGAGACAGCAGAGCAAAGGGGGAGGTTGAGCTGCATAGATGTTTACGTCTTTATTCTCTGAGGCATTAACCTCCTTAATTAACTGTACATCAACTTACACACTGAGACACACAATCGCACTGCAGGGCCGGCACGCTATGGGAAGAGATTACACAACTTAAACACTGTTCACAAAACATGCTTGAAGCTGTCAAGGACACACTTTGAAAACACAAACACTCGCAGCGTTTGTGCTCTTTGGTCTCATTCTACACTTCTGCAGAACAGGCCAAGCAGGAGCAGGTGGGCGGGGTTTTGGTGCCCCATGCCTCCTTCCCCCTTTCACTCCCTCCCCCTGGCCAATCAGGACTTTAGTCACTACAGCTGACCCCCCTTTTCTCTAGCCAATCAGCTGCCAGCTTCTACCCCCCCCTTTCTTTCCCCTGTATGCCTTCACTGCTGAGTGAGCAAAGCACGCCTCGCTCTATCAGCTGAGAGGAAACGACAGAAAGAAAACACAGAAAAGAGAGAGCGGGTGGAGTAGCAAGCAAGGGTTGAAAGGAGGGGCCTGTGAGTAGATAGAGGAAGGGAAGAGAGAGTGAGGAAGAGGAGGAATGGGAGGAGAGGAAAGGGGGAATGCTAGCATGTGAAGTGGCTTTTGTATACAAGATATTTTGGAGGGGTGCGAATGAGAGAAAGGAAGAAAAAGAACGGTGGGGGGAGCTTGAGAGAGAAAAGGAGAGGGAGGGAAGGATCTGGATGGGTGAGGGGTGAGAGTGTTGATGGGTTTTCGATTTGTGCAGTGTGTGACTGAGGGTGGAGAGAGATAGTCAGGAAGAAAACAAACTACAGAAAGACAGAGAGAGAGGGAGCTAGTGCAGGCTACCAGGTCTGCTGACAAAACAAGCAGAGGGAGGCAGAACAAGTTGACTGATCTCTGTCTTTCTCAACACCACCTATTCAGGAGGAAGGAAGCAAAGAGAGACAACAAGCCGGGGAGCTGAGAGAGAGCAGCCTGACCCAGTGGAAATAGAAACGCAGGGGAGGACAGAAAGTAAAGGCAGCAGATTTACCCATCCAGCCACCAAGCTAAGCAGAGGAAGGAAGGAGAGAGACAGAGGCAGCGAGATAAACCCCATCTTTCTAAGAGGGTGAGTGTCGCAAGTTCTCCTGCTGTCAAGCCAAGTGTAATAATGTTGCTCCTGTCATATTGTCAGCTGGGCTCGGGTGACTCAACGTCTCCTAAAATGGCCACATGAAAGGCATACAGACAGGCAGGCAGGCAGACATACAGACTGAGGGAGGGAGGGAGGGACAGACAGAAAGGGACCCCATGTCAAACAGCATTCTCAGCAACTATGTCACTGAGCCAGCTTAGTTTAGATTGCAGTGACTCCCCAGCCTGAGTGCTCTCTGTGTGTTCGGCGTTACAGTGTCTCACCCAGAGCTCTTCAGTTTCAGTCAACTTAACCTGTCTCCTGCCACTTTCTGTTCTGTCTTTGTTGCTTCCTGTCTTCTGTCTTTGTCTGATATTCTCTCTCTCACACACACACATACAGTCTGCTGTCATTCCATCCCCTTGTGCACACTGACATCAGATTTCCAAACTCTAGATGGCTCCTGTAATCTAATCGACAGGTGATTGTTTGCCGGAGCACTTGTTTTGTGTTCAAGAATGTGTACCTAAGTGTGTGTCTGTGTGTGTTTATCAGCCTCCAGGCCCAGCACAGGCCTGGGAGTAGCTGGGGTGGGGTGCTGCTAAAAGTTGATGAGACAATCGGGGCATTTGGGAGGCTGCTAACTTCCTGCTGACGTTATCACACCTCTGTTATAGGCTGGAAAGGGTGGACTGAGGACACAGGGAGGGCAGAGTGCAGCCAGCAGATAAAGACAAGAGGGTTTTACAAAAGGCCCTTTCAAGATATTGAACTTATGTCACCATTTAAAAATAAGTCTGTTTTGGAGAATTGACAAATGCCCTCTTCACTCATGGAAAGCAAGTGATTTCTTTTGATTAGCTCATACAGTTGCAAACCTCGTCTTTTAGGAATGACATTGAACAAAATGCCGTCCTTCATGTATTGATATGTTTTTGTGTTTAGGATGAAAAATACAGACATAAGCACAGGCAGACAAACTTGCTTTTTAAATACTGTAGAATTGCATTGATGCACAGTGTCTCCCTGGAGTCTGTGTATGGAACAATATGGAAGAAATTAAAACATGAAATATTACTGTCCAAGGTATATAACTGTTTTTCAGTAATGATCAAGCCCAGCAATTTAGGATTTTTAAAAATATGGTTCCTTAAAGGGGAGGTGTTGAGAGTGTGTGAAATCTTCCCCAAGAGCAACTTGTTTTGCCTAACTTTAATTCAAGTTGGCAACTCTATTGGTTTTTGAATGATGTGGATCTGCAGTACTAACTCCTTCTATAAAGTAGTAGGAGCCAAATCATGTTCTGTATTAAAATGAAATGATAACATCTCTAAACTAGTGAGGGAGCAGGCAATGCCAAGTAATTACACACAACTGCAAACAGAGCAGCTGTTTTCCTCCCATGAACAGTTTCTTTAAAAAGAAGAAAAGTTTTTGTTTGTTGTTCTTCTGAGGAGGGTTGTAAACAAACCCAAGTTATGAGTCACTGTAACTGTATTTTATTTGAGTATTCTTTAATTGCTTTAAAGGGAGAGAAAGTGATGGTGCTTTTTAATGTTTTTCGTTTGTTCTTATCTGTATGTGTGCACGCATGCATGTGACATCTGGGTGTTGTGATGAATGCACTCAGGCCAAATGTCAGGGTATTTTCTAAGGATAGCTGCCGGCTGTGTGAACTCTGCTCCCTTACACGTTTAACTGAGAGCTGGTTTTGAAGTCAGAGCTGTCAGCAGATTTCCTGTTGACAAGTGTGGGTATACAGGTGTGTAAGTGTGTTTCATTCCACCGATGTGCCACTTTTCAAAGATTACAGGGAGACACTTTAGGCTGATTTGCAGATGTTTTTGCTTAACATACTGATACTCCAGCTGCCACTCCAGTGACTGATCAGTGTCTCGGTCTAATAAGCTTCTAATAGGCTCTTCAGTGGAACTAATCCAGCCTCTGTGTAAATCCTTTGCTGCATGTAGATCAGTACTGTGTTTGCTTTTGTGTTAGCCTTGTGCTGCCTTTACTCTCTCATGATGGTGAAATTAAACCCAACTGGTCCTCCTGATGCGCTGCAAGTCATCAGACACAAGACTGTTGGCCTTTGACCTCATGACCACATCCTCTTTGGCCTGAAGGAACACACTTGCACATATTTCAACACAACTCTGCAGCTATATATCCTCCTTAAAGGACATGACCGTCTCCTGAACAAAATGAACTCCACAACAGGCATCTCAAGTCAGAGGCACTGAACCCTTTGACCTCTGTCCTGAAACATGATTGTGAGTAAGAGGACTAGTGTTAACTGATGCTGTTGCTTCAGTTAGGATTCATTGTGAGCTTTGAGTTTTAGATTTAGTTTTAAAGCAGTTATCAGGTCCACTGCAAATAACATATCTGGCACATGTTACCTTTTCCCTTATTTTCTTTGGATACAAGCAGTTAATCAATACATACATATTACTTTTAAAATTTAAAATTGTTTCCCATCACAATGTTTCTGTAAGCATGACTCAGTATTCATGCATTGCATACATGCATTACCTCCCCATTTGCATGAAAATTAAACAAATCCAAGGTGTGACTGTAAAACAGGACCAGCTTGAATTATTTGATTATTTGGATGGGTTTCTTCCCAACCAAAATATTTTTGGAGCCTGTAATTCAATTAACCACTTTCCATTGTGTAGCCCTGCTTTTGTAGCTTTTTTACTAAGGCAGTTATCATTCCACTGGACCATTAAAAAATAAATCATGTACTATAGCCTTGAACACCGAGTTGGCCCTGACATTGGTATCTCTACCTGCTCCTGCTGTATTTATACCTTCCTCAAGGTCTTTGGCTGGGCTCTCTCTGTTCCCCTCATCCTCCCTTTCTCTGTCTCTCTGTCTGGGTGTTTCCCTTTTGTGAGGCGTTTCTCGTTCCTTTGTCTGTCATCTCACCATTTCCACTCTTGCTCTGTCTCTTTCTAAATGATTGCTTGCTGGTCCATTTCCAGAGAGGCTGCAGATGTTGCATCGAGATTGCACCTAGTCTGCCAGTGATGTGTAACATCTTCATTCTTCATGCGAGCAGCATTCAATCAAGGAAATGTGAGATGAATTTTGATTATAACATTAGTTTTTTTCTTTTTTAAATTGCTATTTGTATTAGCTTTAAAAGCAAATGTAATGATTTTATTTAGATACAAGAAAAATACATTTAGTGTTTTCTTCATATCCTGGCTGTGTGAGTAGCACACAGTGAGTGTGCACAGGTCCTGTGCGTTTTACAGACATCAGAGTATTCATTTAGATCAGAGATGGATATGGGAACATGGTGGAACAGGGGGGAGGTGTGAGTGTATTACACCACAATGTTCAGCAATGCAGTATAGTGCTTAAGTTCTTTGAGCTGGCACACATGTCAAGCAACCTGCAGTCTTTCTTGGGGTGAAGCCAGTGTTTTACCCCCCCTCTGACGGCTCCTGGATCAAGCCTGAAAAGGGTTGGGTAGCCTCTGCCAGCCTCCTGCTCAGCTAGTTCAAAACAAGGTCAGGAATCAAGTGGGAAATAGCACAGAGCCTTTGGGTTGTCCCAGCGAGCTATGACATAGGCGATGACTATTAATACTCATTGCTGACTCCTCTCCCATTCTTTCCCCATCCCCCACTCCGTGTCCTCCCCTGGGTGCTGGCTGTGGAGTCTGCACCTGCATTCAGTGGTGCGGGCTGGTAAGGTCCCCCTCTCTGAGAAATATCAGCAAAATGCTCTCATTTCCCAGCTTGGACAGCTGTTGATTTGCGACCCTTAAATGTTTTCAGACCTTCCCTTCTGTTCATACTGGCCTAATTCCAGCAAAAATCAATTGCTTTTAGCAGTGGCAACTCCATGGCTTTTAGGCTTTGAATGTTAAAAAAAATCTGCAGATTATTTGTTTTAGGTTTCTTTTTCCTTTTTTGCTGCACAGTTTAAAAAAGAAACCTTTACATATGCATGTGTGCAGGACTGTAAAAATATGTTTTGTTGTAAATCTTGGTACAGGCAGTCATGTATGCAAGTCTACACAAGCTGGGCTTTTCCAAAGGTTGCGTTGTGGTTGTGTGGCTGTGACTGCATAGGGGCCATATGTCTGTAATTACAGGTGACAAAAGTGTCCCTCCTGACATTGTCTCCATACGATTCTTTGTTTGCAGTAATAGTAAAGCATTCTAACCTGATGATATACCATTATGGCATCGGTATCCCTCTCATTCTTGTGTCATCTTTGACAGATGATCCCTCCCTCCTTGTTTACGTTGAAGACTGTATTGTCCTGAATGAATGGAGAATTTGCTTTGAGACAATAAATAAAAATATAAAGTAAGTGCTAGACCTCAGTCAAGTAAAAGCTGCTGCAGGTCACCCAGAGTGCAGCAACAGTAGGGAAGTAATACAAAGGTATAGTACATAGTTTTTTGTCATTACATATTTGTGCAGCACTTTGGGGATATTATTCAACTTCCCCTACAGTTTCACCTGTAGATACATTTCATGTGCATTTCAATCTCCTGGAGAATACTCATTATAAAGTCTTGTTTTCAACATTTCCTTATTTTTCTTTCCTCTTGCTTGATCTTTGGGCCCATGGCTTCACTTCTGTGTGCGTAATGGATCCTGTCATGATGATTCAAAGGGAAACAGTAGAAAGTGAAGTAACTGATTGCTGTAATGTAGGCCTGAATGGGAACCAATTGCATTTCTCTTCTTTATTAATTTTACATGGGTGCCAGCAGTGTGTTATAGTCAGATTAGCTTTCTTGGCTCTTTGTTTCCTCTTTCATTTCAAGCTTTGCATGAAACGTGTCAGCACTTCAATCACATTATTTTTACTTGCTCTGTCTTAACAGAACATAGGCCTTTATCGCAGTGTGTTCAAATCTCAAGCTGGCTGTACAAACCTCATCTACGACAGCCATTTTGATAGACATTTTCTTGGAGGAGCATCTTTGCTGGTCTCCCCCTGCCCCCCTAGAAACCCCCACCGCTCTCTCTCTCTCTAGCTCTGCTTCTCTTTCTCCCTCTTTGTGGCCAAGCACAAAGAAGCCGTTCTCCTTGGGCTACTGGTTGCCATGGTGACCGGTCACTTTGACATGCCACATTCCCAAGTTCTGGTCCAAGTGGGTCGGGAAACGGCCCGCTTCTCTTGGCCTGAGCACCATTCAGTGCCAAGTTAGAACTGGAAATATCAAGTCACTGCTCCAGGAGTGGCTTCTCCATGCTTCATCTTCAACCCAAAGTGTTCGGATTTCTTTCTCTGTTGACCTACTTAAATGTTAAGAGGATTGATTATTTAATTGATTTGTCCCTTGTGTTCTTCTTAAGTTCTGTAACACACTTAAATATTAACTTTCCTAGTTGCCGTGTTTGCACAATATGTGAGCCTTTGTTTGTAGTGTGTGTTCAATAAAGTGTGCACAGGTATGAGGGTGTATCAGTACATCTGTCATAATCTGTGTGTGTTTCCAGGAGGAATCATTTTAACTTAGTGGCAAAGTAAAATCAACTGACTGACCACTGATTTGATTTGTCTCTCTGTCTTTTTGTCTCTTCAGGGATTCTGGGTGGAATGACCCTGTCATGATGCCACTGCCGTGCCACACCCCACGCCCAGGTGAACAAGGAGGGCGTGTCTGGCTAACAGCCAACCACAGAGGGAGCCCCAGTAGAGTTATTTCCAATTCCAGTTCAGAGACGTTGCCTCTCAAGAGCCTCCTACATCACTGACACTTCGCCCCTTTGGTAAGTTTTCAGGATGATGATGAACCCAACTGGTTGCCTGACTTCTATTGTACAAAACAAATTAAAACTTCTTTAAAATTCTTTGAAATGCATACAGTCCAAAGTGAAAAAAAAATCCTCAGCAATGGCGAATTATACAAAACTACAATATAGTACAGTCAAGTATAAGTATAATACCTAGTTGATTGTATTTTTCTTCATCAACAAACCTTTGTGTTTCTTTTCAGGTTGGAGCTTCTGTGGCCACCTCCTTCACTCCTGCTTCCTCTGGAGTCCTCACTGTTTCCCGATTACCTCTCTTGGGATGTTGGCGTTGTTTTGTGGCAGCTGCCATGGAGATAAACGGATTCCTTTCGTAGACCATTTTAAACACGACCTCCAGATGTTGTGCCAGATGCAGGTCGTCCACACGGGCAGAATTAGACAAGGACGGGCACAGAGGTGAGATGCTGACCTCGGCCTTTGTCTTCAGTATATTAACAAATTAGACAGGAGACAAATTGGGCTTTGCAATTGCAATGTGTGTAGTGGCCCGTTAATGCAGTTAGAGAACTGTATTTGCACTCGGTTGAAGTAGGTCCTTTTAATTTTCAATCAGTATATCCATAGTTGTGAGTTCCCGATTTCCTGCCTGCATTTGTGGCAAGAATATTTCCTTTTATATTGATATAATATAACACATATAATATATTTTTTTATGTGTCCAAATAGAGTGGTATGAAACACACTGTTTGTAATCAATATTTATTTCTTGATTCAATTCATGCTGAATGTCATTCAGAACTCTGCCTTCTTTTCCATCACTCCTACAGTCTGACATTATTTACTGTTTTATTAAAATGCTGTGTTCTGTTCCTTCCAGGTGCTGTGCGGCTCAGCTTCCTGATTCATACTGTTTGACATCACAACAGGAAGTATAGGACTTCCTATCCTGCGGATCATCTTACTCTGCCTCCTGGCACTTGTGAGGACCCTACTTGACTCTGTTGCAAGTTAGTCAAGACTCTTGTCCTCCAGCATAGAAACAATGCGGCACATTCACGTGGAGTTAGCCCACAAAAAGGCTCCCTTAGAGCTTCCAGCCCAGGAGGGGGACCTGCCTCCACCTACAGCCCCAACACAGGGCCTAGACCCCGGTCTCAGACCGGGGACACCCAGGCACTTTGGCCAGGAGGAGTTGCGACTCCAAAAAGTCTACCAGCTCTCCATTTTCTCCCAGTTGGGGGGATTTTCTACCTCCACAGAACCCCATACTGATACCCAACAACAGAGGCCTGTCAGGTTGGGTGTGAAAAGGGGGCTAGAGGAGCCCCAATTGACTCATAAGCGCCCCCACCTGGGAGACTCCCCAGACAAGGAGGCTTTGGAGGGAGGGGTGCTGTGTGGGCCAGCCCCAGCTCAAGGTGTTGGGATGGGGTTATTGATGGGCCCTGCTGGGCCTGGTTCTGTATACTCATGCACACAGATGGAGCACAGAGACTCTGAGGGGGGGCTGTCACCCAAGTCTCCACCCCTCTCCCCAAGCCACAATCCTTCCCGACGCCCAGCTCAGCACAATCATGACAGGCCTATTCCTGATATATTTTCCCCACTCTCACCTAAATCACCCCCAATGTGTGACCCACATGGACATTTCTGTGACCAGGGCCATTCCCTTGGTAGCTCAGCCAGGACTGAGCCGCCTAACGGGGGCCATACTCCCACTTACTCATTAGGTAGCCCTGCAAATGAGAGCTGTGGTAACGGCTCATCTGGAGGCCAGCCTAGCCCCCACTTTTATGAAATGTCCACGTATGAGACTCCCAACCCTGCCAGTCCCACCAGCCCTCCAGGCCCTTTCTCCCCACCACACCACACAGAGCTGCAGGAACCAGGGGAGGCCACAGAATGGGAAGTTGGACTCGAATCCTCCCCACCTGAGCGAAGTGCCACCCAGACGGCCTCTTCATCCTCTAACGGCCTGGCTTCCTGGGAGAAAACTCCAAGCAGTAATGGCCACCGTCTATCCTCTGGAGGCCACTGGCCGGCCAAAAAGAGGCTTCTGTCCCCAAGCGACACAGGCGAGTCATGTTCAGAGGATGAGGGACCTTCAACATCCAAGAGAAGCAGGCTGTCACTGTTGGCTCCAGGACTTGGCCCGGCTTCTTGCCGCAGCACTGATGCTAAAGCTGCCCCTTACTGGAACCACCTGCTTCCCTCCGCCTGGGACCGGCCTAAGGTGAGCACACTCACATACTTATTTTGTGGAAATCTTCTTTCAGTAATTTAAGTAACCAAAACAACTACATCAGCCTGTAATTCCAATTACTGTACTAGCTAATGGTTAATGCTGGCAGTTATGCAACCTGACTGTAATGACTGGACATTAACAGCCACAGTGTAAGCTCCTTCACCAGTTATTATAGCACATAATGTACGGTAGCAAACATATGAGTTGAAGTTGAAAAAGACACAGAATTTAACCCTACTCAGTACATTTACTGACAAATTAGAGATGAGGGAAACATTTTTCTTTTTCTTTTTTAATGACCACAGTATGCATAATTAAAGGTGCAGTGTGCGCTTCTGGAGAAAGATTGATCATTGCTGAGTCTCATTCCCAGATTCTTTGTCCAGTATCGCACACGGCAACTTTAACTACCACTAGAAAGACGCTCAAGGTGATTTTATTACAGCATACATTAAAAAACAGCATGGGCACATTTGTATGCAAATACCAGGCTTTTAGGCCAACAACACATGCAAAGGCTTGAATGCGGAATAAGGAGTAGCCGTTTAAAGTCGGTGGTTGATGGGAAGACATCTGTGAGTCTTGACAGACCAGGATAAGAGGCTGAACATAAATAAAGAGAAACTAAGAGAACACGTAAAAGTGAGAGAATGAAGTGATGGCCAGCTCATTATCACGCCACGCTGGAACAGGCTGAGTAGCTCCAGAATAAAGCCCATTGAGGGGTCCATTGTTCCCCCACATGAGTGTGCTGTGTCTCTCATACACATGCACACACATTAACACACACATGCACACACACATGTGCATACATCCTGCTTAAAAAATGGTTCTGGAAGTGAATTGGCCATTTTTGAACATAGGGAGGCCAGAAAGAGCTTTGAGTGTGTGTGTTTGTGGGATGGGAGTGTGCTAATGGTGACAATAGGGTTCACTGGTGAGGTTTCATACCGTGGAGGGCACATTGTGAATAGAGGTGTTTAGAGCTTGTGTGAGGGAAGAACAGGGAGAAACAGATAGATGTAAGAAAGACTCAAGGACACAAATTAGGGACAGAGAGGACAGTAAAAGGAAGAGTTAAGAAAGTAAGTAAGGCTAAAGAGTACCGGTTATATTTCAGTAAATAAAAGTTAGGGAAAGATTTAAGAGACACAGAAAGAGGACACGGGAGGATATTCTAAAATGCCGTCTGTGGTTTTGATCGAGACTGACGATGAGACGACAAGCTGACAAAGAGCTCCAGGCTCTGTAGGGAGCCAGTGTAACCAAGGGTTAGCTAATACTAATGAGGTAACGATGAGCGAAAGGTTGGCTGTGAGGAAATGGCTAGCAGGTAGCATAGGTTTGGCTAGTGACCAGTCATCTGATAGTTGGGTGGCCTTTACGATGAACAGCAGCCTGGAAATGGGGAATGTTTATGCGCGTGATGCTACATCCAAAAGCCAGTGTTCAGTAAGTAAGAGGACACCAATTACACATATCCTCACGGTTACACAGAAACACCCACACACACCCATTTAATCTTCATTTTCTCTATGTGTCGTGAGAATTTAAGTTTTTCAGTATTTCCATTAAGTTGCTCATTCGTCCTAAGGCCTGATATAAATCATCTTTTTTTCGTCCTGTCTTTGTTTTAGACCGCCACAGACTGCACAAGATCCGGGAGACGACTGAAAAGTGGACTGCGGCTGAAAAGGTGAGTGCTCCATCATATTTCCAACAAAGTTGTATATTTTAGTTACAAATAATGATAAAAAAGACACAGTTTCTGAAAAGGGATTAAGAGAATATTTAACTTGCATGCACCCACATGTATGGATGAGATCTTTTAAATGCTGTTTTCTTAATGTCTGGACTTTAATACTCGGACACAGTCAGAGGTTTTTGATATGTCGGATGAGACAAAATGAATGTGATCTTAACCATCAGTCTGTTTTGTGTGTTTGTGGTCATATTCAGTCGGCAGCTGCGCAGCGGCAGACATACAGACACCGGACGCTCCACACGCTCCAGTTGGCCCTCATCTTCCATCAGCAGATCACTCCTTGGCAACTTTGAGGTACAAATATTAACAATTATTTTCAACAGATAGAAGTAACTGCGGGTCAAATATAGATATTTGTTTTCCTCCTTACAATGGATTAATTTAGGACAAAGGATCATAATGTATTGGCATAAAATTGAAGTGAATTGTTTAACAATGTAATTAGTTTCATTAGTTCATGATCTAATGCTTTCATAATATCCTCCCCTTGGCTCACATTGTTTTTGGCCTGCAGATGTTTATTTTATTTCTTTGTTGAACCCTACTATGGTTTTAATTAAAATAAATGCACAAAATGTGTATTTTTATGGTTTCGCAGTTCAAGTGTGTTTTGGGGATTCGTTTTCTAAAATGACTCAGAAGGCAGCACAGAATGCTTAAGTCCTCAATGACTATGACTATAAACCCCCTTCTCTTGTGTGCTCCAGGAGTCCATACTGAAGGGACGATTCTCCCCGTCAGGCCGGATCGAAGGCTTCACGGCGGAGATCGGTGCCAGTGGTTCCTATTGCCCACAGCACGTCACCCTGCCAGTGCAGGTGACGTACTACGACATCTCAGAGCACAGCGCACCCTCTCCCTTCCTGGTAAGTCTGCGTCTGTCTGCATCAGCAGTGTTAATGTCCTTCTTCTGAAGCAGATGCAAAAAATATGTAGCTTCTTTTGCTTTTCCTGCATCATTAAGCCTTTTTCCCACATCTGTCCACTGAATCCTATATTTTCATCACATATATAATAATTTAACATAACCTCGCCAAGCACTACTAAAGTAGGACCAGCGTTTATATGTGAACAACTTCAGTCCAGGAAGTCTTAGACTGTGCCTGCTGTTACACTGGACCATTTGGATACCAGCTGTTTTCACTTTCTTAGCTTCATGCCTCATGTTGACTTTAAATAGCTGTGTATAAAAGTAGTGAATGTCAGGCCTCTTTTGATTCAGTTCTTTGAACCGTTAATGGCATTTAACTTTGTATGACTCCCTGTGTAGCTATCTTTGTATCTACAGCATGATGTAGTTATTTTAGAATTAGTCTGGTTTCATTTTTGTTTTGTTTTTGTGTTGTAGATGAGGAATTGCTATTTTACATGCATGACCTACACAGATGTGTCTCATTGGTGGCTCAGAACTGAAATGACTTACTACTGGACTTTTACTATTACTGTTATGGCTGCTATACTGCTGTTCCCTAAAAGTTTATATTTAGCCCATTTCTTCTACATCCAGATCTTGACCCTTATGAAGAAGTTCACAGCTATTAAAATGTGAGTTTTTTTCGCTGTTGCAGTGATTGAGGACATTTAATCAGTGTCATGGCTCTCTTTCTCTCCCTCACAGGGGGTGATATCCCTCGAGCCTCTTGGAAAGAAAGGATACAGCATACCCAAAGCAGGGACCATTCAAGTGGTACGTTATGTTTGTGTGCGTGTGTGTGTGTGTTTGTGTGTCATCCTCTTCTCAGTCTCTGCTCAGGAGAAAGCCAGGCTTCCTTTGATATCATGATATTCATTCTGTAAAGGTCCTTGTCATTTCAAGGTTGAAACTAGTAGCAGTAGTTTTTTTTTTTTTTTTGCCTTATTCTTGTTGTTTGAAACTGTCTTCTGGCATCTGCCCTCAGACCTTATTTAATCCCAACAAAACTGTGGTGAAGATGTTCCTGGTGACCTACAACTTCGGCGACATGCCCGTTAATCACATGACCTTCCTGCGCCATCGTATCTTCCTGGTGCCCGTAGAGGAGGGCGCCGAGGGGAAAGGCGAGGCGTCACCAGCGGGCGTAGTGCTAGACAGGAAGAAGATTCTCTGCTACCTGATACATCTCAGGTATGACTGAGGTTTCAGCTGTCTGTGTTGCTTTTTACACCTGATGTGTGTTAAATCTTGACTATAAACTCTGATTTCCCAGCTTATGTCGTGATGTCTGGAAATGAATTATGAGATTGTAATAATAATGTTAAAAAATTAGTACACAGAGGAGCTACAGTATCTATTCGAAACAGTATTAACAGTAAATGCCTTTGCCAATTATTTGTTTTTTGCAATTATTAAATTCTAGTAAACTATTTTCGTGCACTCATAGTAATTTTCCAGGTTGAGCTTAAAATAAGTGTTTTGCTCAGACTTTTTTTCTCGATTCTCAGATTCCAGAGCTCCAAATCTGGGAAGATCTACTTGCACAATGATATCCGGCTGCTATTCTCCCGCAAATCCATCGAAGTGGACACAGGGATCCCTTATGAGCTGAAATCTTTCACCGAGGTGCCAAGAAACCCTAAATACTCCCCCCGTGTGTGACTCCAGCTTGACCCTTTGACCCTCCCCGACGCCAACACAGCCCCTCCTATGCTTCCTAAAGAGGAGGGAAGGAAACGGACAGTTTGCTGGAATGATGGACACAAAACTTGATGAGACTTGATGAGACACGCCACATGCACGCAAGACACACGTGGACATATGATGCAGTGTTGGTGATGGTAAAAGTCCCCCTTTTATGCATTTGCTCTCCACTGGAAATTCAGATGGTAAAAAGAAATGCAGACATGGCATTCCTTGTATCTTCCATTCATTTAACAAATGGAAGAAATAGAAGTAAAGTGTAAGAGTGGTTTAGCATGTATGCAGTCAAAAGCAGGACTTTTACAACAACTTCATCTGTACAGAAGAAAAATGCACAAACACTGACGCACACACCAAAACGGACGGACAAGACTCACGCACAGCACATCCCACACACTTCACAGCAGAAACACTTCTGGTGGTGACTCTCTGAGTTCAGTGTTAACATGCATGCCTTGTGACTTAAACACCTGAATTTTCCTCTAGTGCCGTATCACACTGTCCTTCACTCTGCCTGCAGCTCCAACCGCCTCATCGGACCAATCATTTCCAAATATTTAGATATGACACATGGCCACAAGCAGATCACTGATTGCGGGGTGAAGAAAACGATTGCCCCCCTCCCCTACTTTTCACACACACACTGACACACTTTCTGACCAGCAGAGAGGAGATGAGCAGAGACACATACACTAGTGAGAGCGAAGGCTGATTAGCCATTTTGATCAGATGTCTTTTATCATTTAACATGATAAAAAAAAACACACCGACATGATTTGACCAAGCTCAGGACGCGTTAAAGAATACATTTCTCTTCTTACCATTTTACCTATAATGGTACAGACCACTGTGTACACTTCAAGTCAGGAGGGTCATACCATGTCATAAAAAACAGGGGAATCCAGTTCATTTTATGTAGCCAGACTGAGGGACACTGTGCTGTTTTCTTTTTTAATTTTATTTCTTTCTTTTTTTAGATTCTGTTCAGACCAGTCTGATGTTGGAGCAGAAAATGAAAAAAATAAACAACAAGCTGTAGTATTTTTATTAATTTATGTTTTCGCAAATGTCTTAATAAGCAATATGCTGCACAAAGTAGAGTGTGTTTTAAGCCGGACGAGCTTTCTCTCTGGAGGGGGGATAACAGAGAAAGCGGAGAACTGAGAGTTAAGGGAGGACGTGGGAGGAGGGAGGGATGATGAGGGAGGGAAGGGTGGTGGGGTATTTAATATGGGGAAAAAGTCTATGTATATTTAAAAGAATAAACTCTGCGGCTGGCGAGTGGTACCTGTCTTTGTTGTGTTTTTTAATGACAAATGTAGAAAAAGAACAATTGCAAAATTAGTCCGAATAATCACAACTTGATATGTTTTTTTTCCAGATTGTTCTGCCCCAATGAAATATTTATTCATGAACTGGTCCTTGGTCTCTGGTCATTTTTGCAAATAAAGCCCCTGGGCAAAGCAAGTTGAGTATCAAATTTCAAACTCACCCCAAGTATGCGATGCAGGCTTTCTGTTAATTTGATTAAAAAGTCTCAACAGGCCCATGTTTATCACTAAAACACACACCCAGGGTTCTGATACCATGTATAATATAACAGAAAAAAGGAAGCAGCTGACTAATAGTCACAAAAGGAAGCCTGCACACAGAGATTCAGCTCGATTTTCATTCTGCAGATTGTTTCCATATCAGCATGAGAGGAACCTTTAAGTCATAAAATGCTTCCTCCCCCGGCTTCTGCTGCACCACCGAAACTGCTCACTAGCTGCGGACAGACAGACCTTGGTTGTTCTGGGCAGTTCTGCAAAATATTAATGTCAAACTTCGTGAATGTCAAGTGCAGCGCTGCGAAAAGGAGAATCAATCCTCTGTAAATATTCCCTAGCTAAATATACAGGGGCACATCTATTTATGTCCCACAAAACAGCCAGTCATTCCTGCAATACACTGTTCATGATGTCAGAAGAATTAGTTTAAAGCAGGATAAAAATATGAATTATGGTTTCATCCTGAACGTGTGTGAAGATTCCAATAAATGCGTGATTGTATAGTTTGTGTTGCTTCCAAAACCATATTAACACAATCTAATGAAATCTAATAAAACAGCTGCAAATAGCCTGCTGCTGTATGTGTGATTCCTATTAGGTTACATGTCAACTAGAATTTCCTGCACATGTCCATTATATCCCTGCCAGTTATTTTGAACTCATGTCTTCTTTGCTTGACATAATAAATGTACATGTTGCTGTTTCTGTGACTAACTGCAGTTTCCCTCTACAGCTCTGTCAGGTACATATTTTATATTTTAGGATTAGAGGTGACCCTTTGCAGGAGAGCCTGAATAGGAAAGAAGAGCAGCTTTTTATGATTCGTCTTCTTTCCCATCTCTCTCCTTAGCTCTTTCTTCTCCCTTTCATTACCTCTTTATCACACATGATTTTTATCAAGACTTAGCCGC
>CAFUXE010000485.1:298781-330722 GCA_903364295.1 Serranus cabrilla
ACCAAATTTTATGCTTGTATCACAAAGTGAACGATTCTTTCATTATCTGCTCCACTATAGGCTGATAGGATTGTCCCAAAGCATGTTCTGACATCTGGTGGTACGAGCCGGTACTGCAGCTTAACATCCAAGTTGCAGCAGAATGCAATTGAGACCCACAGAGTACATGCAAGTTTTCAGTGAGGTGTTGTTTGTCAGTGTTCATTCAAACATTTTGCAGTTTGGGTCTACAGGATTTTGCTTCTTCTGAGCTCTAATTGTTACACATAAAGACGCTATTGGATATTAATGTGGCATTCAGTCCAACATGACAAAGCTTTTCACCAATCTCTTTTGTTTAACCTTCATCCTTCTGTATGGCCATTATGTATCCAGTAAATTTACATTTCATCATTCTTCTTTAATGGCTGTGCTGTGTCTGTCGGCCTTCCTCGTTCCCAGTCTGGTGGCTCAGGGGTTTGTGCTCCTGTAAGATTTAATAGTTTTGACATATCCGGATGTTGAACTTCACTGAGATGGATATTTGTAACACTGTCTCAGCTGCATTAAGCCCTTTCCTCAATATTTTACTTATTTTTGTTCACTCAGTGCAGAAAGACTGGTAGTAGTAATTGACAGATTTGAACAGCTAGTGTACACTAACAAAAGACTACAGCTGGACCAACAGGAGTTCCTTCATTACTGGAGTGCTTTAATCAAAAAGAGATTCGTCATATTGAAAAATTGAAGATAGCAGTATGATATGGGGTTTTGATTACTAAATCTTCTCATTCAAAATAATCCATAAACAGTTATGATTAGCTGATCTGTGCTCATTGGATGCATGACTGTGTCTTAAAAAACAATCAAATAAAAAAATCCCTGAGCGTGTGCAGCTCCTCCCTCCTTTCTCCTCTTCGTCTATATGACGTCAACCAGTGTGTGGGCAGCGCCCTCGATGGCCTGACTCAGGACTGACAGGTGGTAGTGCACTTTTCTCCAGATGCTGGACTCTACTGAAGACTCAGCTTTGGCAAAAGCATCAGCCAGACCTGGGAAGGTTGGCTTGCCGGCACTACTTGAAGCCCAGATAACATGCCTGTGTGACATACGGTAAAATAAAGAGTGATATAACAATGACAGGCAGATGAACAATTAACAGAGATGTGCTAAGTCACAATGCAGCAGATGATCACTGTCAATTTATCAGGGAAGTTATATCTACATTTGCCTCAATTGGGGCAAATTTTAGCAGTGGGCCTCATTTCTCCTCTCTTTGTATTATGTATACTTTGTGTCTGTCAAGTACAGTGCACACAGCAAAGTGCTGATGTCAGCTTCTTTGTGTTTTGCACAGCCCCAGAAACCAACATGCATTCCCCACAAATAATCATCTTACCTGGTTGCATATTTATCTGGAAAAGCCAGAGGATTCAAGAAAGCTCGGTCCAGAAGCATGAGCTGGTCATTGATCCTTCTGACCTTCAGCGGTCTAAGAGCGGAGAGACAAAGAGAGAGCGAAGGAAGGGTAACTGGCCTTCATTTCCATGTGGAAAGCAAAAGAGGTAACATTAATAATGTCTGTATGTATGTGCGCTTACGTTTCATTTGCCAGGTCCGAACTGTGAATAACTTTGTCCAAATTAGTCGCTGCAGTGCGAAAGCTGGCCACTGCACGTTTGAGTGGTTCTGAAACAAGACACAGATCAGCTGTGTGAAGTCCCGGCAAAGACTTCCCCCTTTCTCATCCTCTGTGACTACTGGTAGGAAAACAGATGCAGCCCCTTGTTTGTTCTGTTCCTAAATTCAGCCGTAAGGCAGTTGTTTTTTAGCACCTGTATCTGAAGACTATTTTCCTGCTGAACAGTCTGATTACTGCAGGTTCTAGTCAGAGACACTAATGATAAAAGTCAAAGTGATTATTCAAGCTGCCTTGGCCAAACCATAAAGTCATTGGCTCTTATTCATTTTCGTGTGAATTGTGTGCTGCAGTATTCCCTGCCATTACTGCAACATCTCTAACTGTCCTGTATTTACCCATGGAGAGGTTCCTGGCTTGCAGTTCATTCTCATAAAGTGTCACTGCTGTACTGAGGTAGTCCTCCAGAATTTCAGCGTAGTCGCTGCAGTTTAATGGTAACACCAGGCTGTCAGCCAATCGGATCAGGATGTTTCCTGCTGTCCTGGCAACAGCTTGGTGACTGACAAACCCTGAGAGGAGGAAGTGGTAGAATGACATGTTATACACAAGAGGAGAAAATAACAATAACATAACATGAGAGTCATTACTTCTTACCAGGATCAATGAACTTTGAAGCGTAGTTAAAGGTGTCGTATGCTGTGTGGTACGCAGGGTAAATCCGAGCTTTTGTTTTATTCTATATAAAGTAGAATCAGTCACAATCTGATTTCAGTGCAACACAAAAATGAGCCACATAAATAAACAGCCTTTCATACCCTGTCATATGTATATGACAAGTCCATGGAAGGGATTCCCAGGTAATGGACAAAGGCAGCATAATCACTTCCTGCTCCTGACAGGTATCCCATCCTGTTAAAGTAAGACATGTAAAAAGTCTATTTTTATTCAGTGCATGACAGACTTTGGATTTCCATGTGAACTCAAGTCACAAATCTGATGACTTTAAACTGACATGACAAAATCATTCTCTGCAAGTGCAATGTTAGCAGTACTATTTTTAATTATTAGTAGTCTTTTGTTTTGTTACAAGTCCAATTACAAGCCAAAACCTATCTAATATAGAGTACAAGATATGGAAAATTGGAAAGATGTGAGAAAGGTGAACTGTTGTTCCTTACTTGGGAATGTGTCCATGCGCCGGGCTTGTCCTGCTGAAATATTTAATCCAGTTGTCATACAGCGAAGTGGAATCCAGTCCAGGTGTATCAACCTGGGGAACAAACACACTTTGATATGACAGGTTCCTGACGATGTATGGACAATAGAACTGTTGAAAATAATACTTGAGGCAAGCACCCGAACTCCCACGATTATTTTGTTAAAGAGCTCACCTGTTTTGTGGCTTTGAAGATGACATTTTGTAGTGATGGCATCCCAGAAGCCCTGAACGTGGCGTTGGCTGAGTAGTAGAATATTAATGAGTGCATTAATTGAAAATAACCAATAACCAATAATAATAATTATCAATCAAATGTTTTTGAGGAAATCTGTGATGGCTGTCCAGGTGAACCCAAAGACTTTGACTATTTTGAGGCATTGGATAACTTTTATCTACTCCTGACACGTAGTGCAGGTGGAGTTTCTTACCAAAAACAGCTATATCCACATTGATGTAGGCAACAGTTCGTTCACTGAGTTTGGTGAAGTATTGCTGGAGAAAAGACAAGATCAAGGTAATATTTGTCAATGTCTGTAACTTTACAAGCAATATTTAAAGGCCATGTGACTATGTAAGGCCACTGTAGTTTGCTAACATTAGCCAACATAAGCTACTGGTCATGGCAAACCAAGAAAAGTTGTATCAGCAAAACCCCTTGATTGCACTGAATTTAGCAATGATGTGTTTTTGCTTATGAATGCATGAACATATTGCAAATCACCTCTGTGTATTCTGCAGACCCAATAAGGCCGAACTCTTCCGCTCCCCAGCTTCCAAAGATAATCGACCTGCGAGGCCTCCATTTTCCTGCCAAGAAAGGAATAGAGATGAACTATTTATCCAACACTATGAACTAAACAATTCAGCTATGACTGTCCTCACCCTGCTTGACCATCCTGCCCAGCACTCTGGTCAATTCCAACATGACCGACGTCCCGCTGCTTGGGTCGATGGCGCCATGAACCCAACTGTCCCTGTGGTTCCCATAGATCACATACCTGTCTGTGAATAAAACACACACAGAGTACAAACACGTTAATCACATGCTGATAACAGATTATACAGAATGTATCATATGCTTGATCCAGACTTGGTCTTCAGTCTCACCTGGCTCAACACTCCCTCTGATAACTCCCATCACATTGGAGGAATTCTTTACCTCTTCATAGTTAAAGATGTCCAGTTTCACATCACTGGAAAAGAAGTTCAAATAAGTATGAAGCAACAAAGAATGGATGGAATGCCATAATATATTAAGTAAAATGTTTTATTGTTCATTGAATTATGCTCCAAGATCAGCTTCAAATGCAGTTGAACATGTCTGGCAGTTGACTACCTGTTATTGAAAACAGATGAATCTTTGAACCCCGGACCAGAGTTGTAGGTACAAGTGAATGATCCCTGCCATGGATCTGGAGCTGGTTCTCCACCTAGCTCACTGAAATGGCAAATAAAAAAACATTTTATAAGTAGCTCATAACCAACCTGTTTGAGCCACAAAGCATATTTGTCTCATCACACACCAGATTAGCCTGTAGGCATCCTCAAATCCGATTGGTTGGATTGGAATTGGAGGTATTCCTCTGATGTCCTCAACTGGAATTCTGTAGGTTTCATCTGCAACATAATTCAGAATTGTGAGGAATCTATGGAAATGCTTACAAACTCTAATGCCAATAATTTTGTACAGTGGTGTGATAAACATCATCTAATCATCTGCAAATAGAAACCAGAGAACTCCTCTGTGTTTCACTCCATGTCTCTTGGACTCCTACAGGCCATCCACACAGTGAACAAACTGGTGTGAAAGGTCTGTGTAGGAAATTTATGTTTCCTTCCTTTGCTCATTACGCCCGAGTCCTGTGGGGCGGAACTGCGGGAATATGGGGTACTGTGCTCATTGTATCCGGTACCACAGCTGTGTCCGAATACTCAGCACCATGTCACACATGTTCCTGGGGGTGTTGGCCTCCACCAGGGCTACCCGTTTTCTCTGATTCTGTTTGTGGTATTCAAGGACAGGATCTCAAGGCACAGCTGGTGAGGAAGGTATTTGGTTTGGTGACCTCAGAATTGCATCTCTGCTTTTTGCAGATTATGTGTTTCTTTTGGCTCTATCAGTCCGGGAACTCCAGCATGCATTGGGGCGGTTTTCAGCCGAGTGTGAAGCGAATGGGATGACAGTCAGCACTTAAAGTTTGAGGCCATGGTTCTCTGCCGGAAATAGGTGGACTGGCCTCTCCGAGTGGGAAGTGAGTTACTGCCCCAAGTGAAGGAGTTCAAGTATCTTGGGGTGCCACGGTTCACGAGTGAGGGTAGAACGAGGCTTGAGATGGACAGACGGTTTGGTGCAGCAACAGCAGTGATGCAGGGTTGTACTGGACTGGGGGAGAAGGAGCTGAGCCGGAAGGCAAAGCCCTCGATTTACTGGTCCATCTACATTCCAACCCTCACCTGTGTGGATGAGTTTTGGGAAGTGACCGAAAGAATGATACAAGTGGCTGAAATGAGTTTGCTCCATAGGGTGGCAGGGCTCTGCCTTAGAGATAGGGTGAGGAGCTCAGATATTCGGAGGGAGCTCAGATTTAGAGGTATTCTGGGCACAAAAGTGCAGCAGTAGTAGAACAATAAAAAGGGAAAACAATATCGTACTGTGTTCCATTTTATTATACCTTTGGCAGCCAGATAGGGTGTGAGCATGTCTCCATAGACACTTGTAAAGGAACCTCTCTCCACACCAGAGGGCGGCAGGTACCAGGAGTGAGGATACGTCTCATTGACGTCTGACATGACACCATCGTTGATGTCCAACGGGTCTGTGTAGACGAGCACGCCAATGACACCGTAGGGTGCTGCATTGATGGCCTGGATGAGGAACATATGGCATTTGATCAACAAGTGAAATAAAGATTTCCAGGCCCAGTTCTCAGCACATGAAAGTTTGCAATGTTTTTAAGTTTGTTTTCTGTTTTTAGTCACATTTCTGTAAAGAAAAAACTTGGTTAAGCAAGGCTGGTTTCGTTGAAGCTGGATAGATTGTTACTTTCCGTCTTCCACACCTCTTTACTATCTCAATAAAACGTGTTGTTAAAGATTAAAGGTGTTGACCCCATTGAAGATGCTTGCCAAAGTACTCAAAGCTCATCATCATATAACTTCTACTTTTGGCAAACTGCACAGATGTCACTGCCTACCTCTATAAAATATAATCAAACATAAAAAAGATAATAAATCACTTACTTTAGCAGCTCTTCCTGCGCCGCCATATCTGGTGATAGCGATGGTTCCTCTAAGGTCTATTGTCTCGTTCAACCACAGGTAGTCGCTTGGTTTCCCCTGGTTAGCGTACACCAGTTTCCCCTACAACCATCACAAAAAAGGCCTCCTCCTCTTTCATTACAAGCCTTTCTTTGGCCTCGTCATTCTAAGATATAGATGGTCACAGGTAGTAACTGATAAACTAGCCTTTGTCACTCTTAACAGATGGGCTGCTAATGGTTTATAAACTCCTTCCACATCATTGTGTAGCTGTTATCAGTGCATGATAAGACAAACAGAAGGTTTTAGCCTTGAGGTTGCAATATTTGTTAGGAAATATAGTTTTGTGGCCTAAAAAATGAAAAATTGTCTTGTGCTTAACTCTTTAAAATGTACACATTGTATAGACATGAAAACTAAAGCTTTACCCAAACTTTAGATCTATTTTAAATTGCACAATCACTTTACCATTATTGAAGCAGATAAGAGACATTTGTTTTTAGATAATTCCTTATCTGTCCTTCATCAGAAGAAGTTAAGAAAGGAGCCGAAAAGTTATGAGAGGTAAAGTTGTTACGTCGTGTGAAACAGAGATGTAACTATCCTGTTTTTATAGTGTCATGAGTTACTTCCCCTACATTATATATGCCTATATGCCAAAGTGGAAGTCCCATAAACAGACATTATCTATGGTTTTATGTGTTCATCCATGCACTGTGTCTGTGCAATAAACTACTGAATGCCTCTTCTGTGACTATATTATATTATTTGGCTTATAGTGTATCATGTACGGCATACTCGTGTGTGCCTTCTTGTGCTTTTTCATAAAAATTACCAGAGAGTAGAAGTTGGTGTAAAAGTTTATTCACAGTGGAAATCAGATTTACCTTCCCAACTTCAAACAAGGTGCACTACTCACTTTATTCCCACCAAAAAGGTCAGAGATCTTTAAGCAGAGTTAACTTTTTACTAGTCTTGTCAAAAAATATCGCGTTCTTAAGGTGTTAACGCAAATCTATTTTTACGCCGTCATTTTTTTATCGCGAGATTAACGCTCTCTGTGATGTGACCTAGTGAACTTGTAGTTTTTTTTAAATAAACTGTGGCCACTGCCGGTAACGTTAGAAAAACTACGTTATCCAACTGTACACCGGAAACAAAACAATGAACACGCGCCAGCGCCACGCATGTATTCGGTCCTGCCTGCTTCCTAGTTGTAAAGGTTCCCGTTTCGCGGCTAATGCGAATTCTTCGCCGCCTCCTTGTCAAAACCGACATTGGACGGCTTTCGACAGAGGCACGCTTCGACCCTCAGTGGGAACTTCAGTCGCGCGCTTTAACGGCCATGAAGACGGAAGAGACGCACTCCGCTGCTGCGGTCGCAGAGCATTTCATGCCAGTAGCCAGAAAGAGTGGAACATCGAACACGAAGTTGTCTCTCTGACCAAGGTTAGTGCACGAAACATAATCGCCGCAGCCATGCTGTGCATCGCACACAGTGTGCACCGAGCAGTCACAGTTTCTTTACAACACAATTCAATTCAAAAGTGAATGAAGGTTGAATGTTAGTGTGAATCATATGCTATTTTTTTTTAGACATTTGCACAAAGCAAGCCCATCCACTTTTCCATGTTGATAAGATATTAAAATACAAATTAAAGGGACATTTAGACTAGATAAAAATGTGCGATTAATTTGCGATTAATCGCGAGTTAACTACGACATTCATGAGATTAATCGCGATTAAATATTGTAATCGATTGACAGCACTACTTTTTACCTTTGGGTGTCCAGCAGGGGAATATGCAGCATATGGCTGAACGATCTCAGGATCATCTTCTTCTGGAGGATAAGGCTTCTCCTTTTCTCTGGCAGTGTGTAGCACATCATTAGTCGGGCTCACTGAAATTAAAAAGTGAAGAGTTTGACATTGCCAGCTGCCACTGCATCTTCTTCTGCATCCATCTAATAATGTAATCTGTCATTTTGAGTGTCTTTGAATTCCCCGCCACCTGTTAACCCATCTTTATCTCTTAACATTATGAAACAGTTGTTAAAGGGACAGTTAACTTCGAAATCAAAAATAAATATGTATATTGCTTTTCATCAATCTAGATCTTAGGTGTCTGCCTTCTCGTGAATATGAATGTACTTTGCTTGTGAAAAGTGTAAATAAAATACATTTTGATAAGATAATCTAATAAAGGATAATTTGGTTAAGACCAGTGAATTTTATATCATCATACGGACTGTTAATTTCAGCATTTAACAACCTGTTGACTCACCTACAGTGACCTTGTTGGGGTGCTTGGGGTCAGGGAAGGACAGATAGACCATGTACTCCTCTCTCCAAGCCTGGTCAAGGCCAGTTTCCTTGTCCTGCCATCTATTAAGCATTAACTGCACTGTCTTCTCATCTCCAGGTGTGGTGGCCATATGGGGCACTTTCGTCAATTCCCTGTGGAGGAAGATGACAGTAAAGAAAGGTTTGATCTGGTAATGTTTTGGATAATTTACTGTCAAAAACCTTAAAAAGCTATGAGGGATTTTAAGTGGTTTCTTGGGGAAACCACAAAGGAGTCAAGTCTGAGAAAAGACTGAGAAATCCTAATGCAAAAAACAAATATAAAAGGTGCTCGAATACTGGTTTAAATCTTTCTATAATCCATCTTTTCTTCAATGAAGATTTAACACAAAATCTAAATAAAAAGCACATCGAATCTAAATTTGACTCACCGGAGGTTTTCCTGGATCTGGATGTTGTCCACCTCAGACAAGAATTTCTCAATGAGGCTCTCGTCCACATCCTTCACCACATCCTTCACCCAGGACGGAGCCGAGCTGCCGCTCTTGGTGATACCAAAGTGGCCGATTAGGATACCTGCAGTCAGGACGGCAGCACCACACACAATCCCGATCAGCACCTTTTTAATCATTCTCCTCCCTGGAATGAGGTCTTCCAATTTAATAATTCCCCTTGTCTTTGGACCTGAATCTTGTGCCAGACAGTTAGCTTTTCTCAATGATCAGGACTGTTGTAATGTTGCTCATGTAAGAGAAGATCATCACATCTGATTCTCAAATGATCACCAGTGCTGCTGTAGATGTCACCTCCCATAAGAAAGAAACATGCTTGTTGTAAAGTTTACTCATTAATGTTTAGCAATAGGATGGACTTTAATCATTTGTGTTAAACACTCACACTTACTGAGCTCCCTTGGCGGAGGTCTGCGCTCTGAGTGTTTTTCCAGTTTTTGGATGCATTTACTGCATAATCAGACTTTGCTTTCATTGATATACACATTTTTCCATAAATTTTACCATAAATGGTATTTTAACATAATTGATATGCAAGTCTATGCAAGAAAAACCCAAATACTTGGTAATTACAGTAAAAATGTATTCTAATATGGGACTCTTTATATAATAATCATTGTATTTATTATCATCAGTTTACCAATGAAACTATGATCTTTTTTGTAAAAATGTGATTATGCTTCCAAACTTTTGGCCCGTAGCTGTACATCTAACATTTCTATCAGACTGAGATTTTAGCATTACCTAAAAGCACAATTTGAAATAAACAAAATATAAATTAGATCAATAGACAATAGATAGATCAATGATAATAAGGAAGTCATGGGCACAGAAATATTTCTGCATAACAAGAACAACACAGACAGTGTATTTTGCTAAATCTCTGGGGATCATAATGGGACAGTTGAGTTTAGAAGAAATGTTTTACATATTCTTAAATGTTGGAAAAAGAATTTGTCATGTTTGTGTGTTTGTCTGACGGACGACGAGGCCTGTCATCAAATATAAAATTGCTGGAAGATAGAAGTAACACAAATGGCCAGTAATCAATGCAATGGCATACTCTTGTGGTGAAATGTATCATTGCATACTATGACGACACAGAACTTAAACAAAATCAACAGTAGATGTTTCCTTCCATTTCCTACATGGTTGCTCTTGTTTCGGCATCTTTTTGTTAGTATGACAGATATAGGCTGCAGTAATGTTACTTTGGTATGTTGGTATTTGGTGAAAAAAAAGAAAGAAAAAAAAGTGGGCCGGGTATCTTTGTATCTCACGCTTCCTTGGTCCACCTGTAGAAGCTGCTGACATGGAAAGATGTTCTTAAATGTTCATTACTTATGAATGACTCACTTCATGAGTCACTTTCAACAGCTGAATAAGTGATACTGTATTACCACTCAAAGCTCAATATGATGAATTGTTTTTTTATAGTCAGTTTATTGACCTAAATATGACAAAAATAAACGTATAAAATAACTTTACAAACAAAACATATTTAGTATTAGTATTAGTATTCTGCCAGCACAAATATTAAATATCCAACAACATGGTATTTTTTTCTGCTTAGTAAAAAAAGTATTCAACACAACTAAGCCTGTCTCGTAAACAAAGGTCATTTGAGTTACTGAAACTATTTATTGGTCTTGTGGGTCTGGGGACATAATACTGCATGTCTTTCATTCTGTATTCCAATGTTACATGAACACAACTGTGTTCGGGAGATGCATGATTTCCTCCTTCTAGTTCAACATTCAAAACTCAAATAATGTTTAAACAGGTTTACTCATTTTCATGACATACTATATTTCCATTCAATTTAGTCAAGTAATTCAAAATGAGGCAGCTGACTTTAGCAGATTTCGCAATTTTTGCAATCCTGCTGTTGGAAAAATAATAATTATTGTATGTCTAACGGACGGCTAAAAGCAACAAAAATGTAAATTAATCAAAGCAATGGCACACTCTAGTGGTGAAATGTATCATTGCAGACTGCAGCAACACGGAACTTCCTGTTCACAGTAGATGTTTCCTTCTATTTCCTACTGTGGTACATGGTTGCCCTTGTTTTGGCATCTTTATGTGATCATAACGAAATAATAGGCTGCAGTTATGTTACTTTGATATGTTGGTATTTGGTGAAAAATGAGCCGGATATCTTTATAAGTCACACTTCCTTGTTCCGTCTCTCGGAGCTGCAGACATGGAAAAACGTCCTGAATTTGCGTTTATTTATTTTTTTATTAATCTTATTTTGAATTCAAAGTCCTGTCACCAAAGCTGCGACTGACATTAACTCAACGGACGTTTCCTCCCAGCATGCATCTCCCCTGTCGTCTCTTTCACTTTCGCTCTTGAATTATTTGTGCTAATACTTCGTGCGCAGGACGACACAGTAAGTTGACGTTATTTTGACATATTCACAATGGTTAATGTTAAGAGTGTAATATGGTAGACTATATACAGCCTCGTTTTTTTTTTGGTTGAATGTGAGTTCCTTTTCAGTCGGGTTTTGTGACGATAAATGAATGGACATTTCTGTGAAATCGAAAGTGTTGCACTTCCAACTCACTTGTCGAGTTTCTGCCATGTTTTTTCACTGTCGTTATTTAATTCAATGTGTGTTTGTGTAACAGTAATACTAGCTTTGTTAACTTTGTAGCCAGCACTAGAGTTTTTAGTGAGTGAGACACATGTAATGAATGTGGAACCTAAGAAATGTTTTGCTAAGTCTCTGGTGGTTCTCTAAGAAGTAGGCCTTTGTTTCCACAGGTGCTTAGGAAATAAGATGTGTTATTTAAATTCATTAAGAAAATGCACAGTCTCTTAACATTATCCACCTGTATGCATTTTGTGTTACAGGTGGGAGTATTTTTTGTCACCATGTTAGCAGCACCTTTCCTGCTGCTGCTGCTGTTCGCTCCCTTTCCTCCCTCATCAGCAGCACAGCTACCAACTCAAGCCCAGGATGTCCCCATAGCAACCAACGGCGAACCATTTCCCTGGGACCGCATGAGACTTCCTAAAACCATCTCTCCCATCCACTATGACCTGATCATCCACCCCAACCTGACCACCCTCGACTTCACTGGTGTAGTTCGTATCCAGCTGGACGTGCACGAGGACACCAGTACCATCATTCTCCACGCCAAGCAGATGCAGATATCTGACGTGTGGCTCCTTGCACCTGAAGGCGTGAGGCCCCTCAAGCTGTTAGAGTATCCTCGCTTCCATCAGCTCGCTCTGCTGTCCGACTTGGTGCTGACCAAAGGCAGGAGGTATGAGGTTCAGCTGGAGTTTGCAGCCAACTTATCGGACAGCTATCACGGTTTCTACAAGAGCAGCTACCGCACCAGCAGCGGGGAAGTCCGGTAAGACCATGAAGAACTTTTTCTGTGTTTCTTTTAAAGTAGCTGTATGTAGCATTTTAACACCACTGAATTAGTACCACAGATCTACAGAAGTGTGTGGGCCTTTTAAAACTGCTTTTTAATGGTAATTTTTTTCGGGATGTGCCTGATGTTGATTATGCGGTCTTTCCAGTCTTACAGTTTTCATTTTGAAGTATCATAAGTATGAGACAGAGGCAATTAATAGTGTAAATAAAGGTGTCACTTGTTGCACAACTTGTACAATTGTTGTACTAAAGTACAAAAATAGGCAATGATACATTTATTCTGAAAATTCTACATTTATCTGCTTCAATTATCTGTACAACATATATTGTATATTTAATACAATCTAACTGTTCTTTCACTGTTTTTTTAATTTTTTTTATTATTATTTAGTGTTCTGGCATCCACGCAGTTTGAAGCCACTTTTGCTCGTGCAGCCTTCCCTTGTTTTGATGAGCCTGCCTTCAAATCCAACTTCACCATAAGGATTATACGAGAGCCACGCCACATATCTATATCCAACATGCCCAAGGTACACCTGAACGCAGCAGTGTCAGTTTATTTTAACTACAAGCGAGGACTTCTGCCAAATTAGAAACAAAATTGAGTTCTGCATTCATTTTTTGCTGTCAAACTTTGGTGAAATGCACTACACAGTAAATCCCTTTAAAAAAAAGATATTTATTCTCTGTCCTACACGCCCATGTTTCTCAGGTGAAAACAGTGGAGTTGCCGGGCGGTTTGCTTGAGGATCACTTCGACACTACTGTAAAAATGAGCACCTACCTGGTGGCCTACATTGTGTCTGACTTCCTGTCTGTGAGCAAGACCACCCAGCATGGCGTCAAGGTGAGGAGCACATCAGACAGAAATGCTCATGTATCAACCATTCAGCCACTGATAAAAAAAACCTTTTGCTGTAACATTAAAACTGAGGAGTTTGTTTGTCTTTCTCTGTGATTCCCATCAGATTACAGTCTACGCTGTAGCTGAGAAGATCGACCAGACAGCCTTTGCTCTGGATGCTGCCGTCAAGCTGTTGGACTTCTATGATGACTTTTTTGATATTCCTTACCCGCTTCCCAAACAGGGTCAGTGACCATGTTATTAAGCCCCTGGAGTTGTAATATTTGCAGTTATCCTGGATTTATTTAGTTTACTGTTTTTACTTTCAAATAACTGACTGATTTTGTCAGAGCTTTATGTTGTAATGTACATATTTCACTGGACTCAGTTTAAGAAAAAACATACTCAGGGGGGTATAATCAAAATAAATGACTGCCCTCTACCTTTGTTAACTTTGAAAAACTATTTTTTTAATCAAAGTGTCCCTTGTGCACGCATCTATGATCCCATCTTACCTCATGTCTTGCTGCTTTATGTTAAGCCTCTTTGACTGAACAGCGTATATATGTGACATTACATTTAGTTTCTTAAAAAATGTATCTTGGAAAAACAGAGAAGTTGTACATATATAAGGGATATGAGGAGGGAAGGACAGTGCATGCAGGGATTTTAATAGACATTAAAAACAGCTATATGCATAATAAAATCAAAAGCAAAAAGACACCTAGTTGGACCAGCAGGTGATACGAATGTACCACATGTATTTGTGATGATGTGCTTGATGTTGTGCACTGCAGATCTGGCTGCTGTTCCTGACTTCCAGTCGGGTGCGATGGAGAACTGGGGGCTGACCACCTACAGGGAGACCGGCCTTCTCTTCGACCCCGACAAGTCCTCAGCTTCAGACAAACTGGGTATCGCCAAGGTCATCGCCCATGAGCTCGCACACCAGGTAACATGCCTGAAACACACAAAAAAAACTAATTGGTGTCACAGTTCAGTTCCATCAGTTCTGAGACTAAGACACAGCAGTAACAGAAGTAAACTTAAAGATGCATTTTTTGTTATTTACTTGATTTGCACATCATCTTCTTCTTCATGTCCAGTGGTTTGGGAACCTGGTGACGATGGAGTGGTGGAACGACCTGTGGCTCAATGAGGGTTTTGCCAAGTTCATGGAGTACGTTTCTCTGGACATCACCTACCCAGAGCTGCAAGTGGTGAGAGCAGAGCACAGGGGACTGACTCGTATCTCACGTACAGCATGTGAATGAGTCCAGTGTCTCTCTATTTCTATCTAACAAGTATTGATGGTACAGTGCATTATGAAAGTACACAGCTTTTAGATATTTTGGGATTGCAATGGGTGCGTTTTAACATTGATTTGTTTAATTTAATTTTAATTCTGACCTGAACTATTTTTACTTACTGACTTGCTCTCTCTCTTCCAGGATGACTTCTTCTTGGGGAAATGTTTTGAGGCTATGGAGGTAGACTCCCTCAGCTCCTCCCACCCGGTCTCCACCCCTGTGGAAAACCCCACGCAGATCCAGGAGATGTTCGACGATGTTTCATATGATAAGGTCAGCCTCATTCTGTCCAACCATGTGGTGTTGAAAATGTAAACTGTTCATACAATTATATAACTTAAATTGTAAGACCTAGCTGTGCAGGAGAAACAGAGCTTTAAAATACAGGTAAAATAACTAATGATGGTATACCTAAACACACACACAGTAGAAATTGAATTTATTTCAGACATTATTAAGGACACAATTAATAGGAGATCATTGGATTACTAATTGTTTTTTGTGTTTTAGGGAGCTTGTATTCTGAATATGCTGCGTGACTTCCTGACTCCTGACGCGTTTGAGATTGGAATCATCCGTTACCTCAAACGCTACAGCTACCAAAATACTGTCAACAGCCACCTGTGGGAGAGCCTGACTGATGTGAGTGATGAGTGTGTGTGTGCGTATGGGCTAGTGGTTATGTATTATACCACAATGTCTGTCACTGAAGTATCAGTAGTAATAATAGTTGTAGATGCATCATTCGGGACCTGGGGTTTGTATGTATCTACCAATGTTAGTACAGTTATGATTCTCTGCTAATGTTTTTGTGCTTCTTCATCAGATCTGTAACTCAGATGATCTGGACGAAGGTCGTATGAAACACAAAGAATTCTGCTCCAAACGCAACCTCAACTCTGCAGCCTCTGTAAGTTTTCATGCTTTATAGCAACCAGGTTCAACACTCTGACTGAGCAAGCACACTCTTGCATGCATCATTAATAAAAGTGGAATTTCCTGTTTCCTGTTTTTTCTGGGGTTTTTTTTTTTCTATTTTACATACATGATATTTTGCTATGGACAACAAAAATTAATTTGTTTCCAACATCTTTCAATGGCACTTTGATTTAGCTGTGCCACAAATCTGTCACTGCTTATGATGTTAAATCATGTGTTGTGTGTTTACATGCAGAAATGGTACTCTGGTGATGAGCTGGATGTCAGGGCCATCATGGACACCTGGACACTGCAGGAAGGCTTCCCGCTGGTCACCGTGGAGGTCAGAGGTCGGGAGGTCAGGCTCAGTCAGGAGCGCTACCTGAAGACAGACGACCAGTCCCTCACTGAAGGGTAAACTTTCAGACTAATCTAGATTAGTGAGGAGTTTTATTGAAGAAAATACAAGTGTATAGAATTAGTTACTGCAGAAGTATATTGGAAGTATATTTTAAAGCCACAGTTGTCGTTTTCCATACTGCAAGAATGTCATATATGCAAGAAATCCTTCAATTTATAGTCAAATTGCTACCTATCATTTGTTACATTATATTACATTGTATTCAAATATTTTTTTGGCACTTTTGATAATATCAAATGTATAAATAATGAAGATTGTATCGTTTTAAACATGTTATTTCTACATAATTCTAGTTTTGACACTTCTAACAACTTAACTATAGATTTTCAGTGACTTTATATATTTTCAGTGTTTTCATTCTACTTTTTTAAATGACCATTGTGTTTTGTTAGATTCCTGTGGCAGATCCCACTGACCTACATGACCAGCGCCTCCAGCACCATCCACCGCTTCCTGCTGAAGACAAAGACTGGTGAGTGTGTCTCTCATATTCATATTGGTATATTTACATCCATTTATCATTGTAATTCTTCAGGATCTCTTCACTCCTCATCCGTGCAGATGTTCTTTACCTGCCGAAGGAGGTGGACTGGGTGAAGTTCAATGTGGACATGAGTGGATACTACATGGTCCACTATGAAGGCGACGGGTGGAACTCCATTATCAAGCTGCTGCATCACAACCACACGGCCCTGAGCAGCAACGACCGCGCCAGCCTCATCCACAACGTGTTCCAGCTGGTCAGGTCTGTTTAAAGAGATGAAGCATCATGTGATAACTAGTTTGAGGGAAGGAATCTGATTGGTTGCAAGCCTCCTCACCTTGACAATTCTCAGAAAAAAATAAATTTCCCCAAAACCAATTGTTTTAGAAGTACTTAAAATAACCTAAAATTACATTATTGCTAAAATGGACAAAACTGCAGCATGGTGTTGATCTGAGCCTGTCGTGTGTCTTACAGCATAGAGAAGGTGAGGCTGGACACGGCGCTGGAGCTGTCTCTGTACCTGTCGAGAGAGACCGAGATCATGGCTGTGACTCAGGGATTTGGAGAGCTCGTACCTCTTTACAAACTGATGGAGAAGAGAGACATGGCTGATGTGGAGAACCAGATGAAGGTTAGTGTGACATTCAGAAACAAAGGCACAGAACAGAGAATATTCCATATATGTTTTAACCATCTGAACCCCTTGAATAAGTCATGTGTGATGATGAGTGATTCCATCAGGTTAATGGTGTTTGATTGCACTTGTCCCCAGTTTAGAGAAGTACGCCTTCAGCTTGGGAAAATTTAGACTAAATACTCAAGAAAGCTCTTGAAGCTCTTGATCAGGGCACTTAAAGATCCCCTGTGGAGTTTTCTTATAAACAAACTTGTTGAATGTATTTTCCTTCTCATCAAATATTTGGAAAGCTGAAGGCTTTTTTTTTAGGCTTTTTAAATACTGTGTTGTTTGTATCCATTTTTACAAGCTTACAGTTTTCTTCTTCTCTGCCTCTGCTGCTCCCTGTGGATCAGTGGAATATTACATTTGCAGGAATGTGCATGTGCATCCTAGTGCACAAGACAAACAAAAAGGGAATCCATTCATGAGAAAACTGCTCCACAGTGCTACCAGAGGTCATAAACTCCACAACCAACCTTTAAACTGCTGTTGCTTCTGTGTACCAAGAAAAATACACACTGAGTCATGGTTCCTTGCATAAAGTACTACAAAAGCCTTGTTACACAATGGACTGTGCGCTTGCTGTATAAGCAAAGTACTCACTGTGACTTCTGGCAGTTCAAACAAAGCAAAATTCCTCTCAGGCAAAGAAACAGAATACAGCCCAAATTCGATAAAACTTTATTTTGTAAGTAATTACAGTTTACCACAAAATGTTTAAGGTTGTTTAATGTTTAGTCTTTGAACATTTTATCTGTAAAATCTGGTCTAACTGAACCAAACTTTGGATGAGAGGGAAATATTTTGTGCAGCACCGTGGAAACTAAAGTGGATGACAATTAAACAAGCACAAGTGCTGGTGGCTACTTAAGCAGCGCCAGTTGAAGTCTCCACAGCCCCAGATGAGGGGGTCGTCCTGTGGTGTATGAGATTTGTCTGTAAGAGTTCCTCTGCTATCCCTTTGTCCTCCATGGCTATAAACAGTCAGCAATAACTAATCTTCTGGTTGTGAATAAATTGCCTCCAGGAGGTGGTACAAGGTGGAAAAAATCTGAAACCACTGAATTTCAATATTAGAAACAGAGAGATTTAAAACTGATTTAAATCAATAAATGCTTGTTTTTCTCAGGGCTACATCGTGAATCTGTTCCAAGGGCTGATTGACCGGCAGGAGTGGACCGACTCTGGATCAATGTCTGAGCGAATGCTGAGGAGCTACCTGCTGCTGTTCAGCTGCGTCAGGAACTACGCTCCCTGTGTGACAAAAGCCACCGAGCTGTTTAACAGGTGGAGGGACTCTGACGGCACCATGAGGTCAGTGGTTATGAAATAACACACATTTACAGATTTGTTTGCTGTTCTGCAGTACTGAGCTTTCAGTATTTCTAGGCACTTGTGTGTAGAGATCAAAAGTTGTGAGATAATTGTTTCTTCTCTGTTTTTAGCCTCCCTGTTGACATCACCATGGCTGTGTTCGTGATTGGAGCTCGGACACCAGAGGGGTGGGACTTCCTGTTTGAGAAGTACCGCCATTCACTGCAAATGTCGGTAAAGAGCCGCATGAAGACAGCAATGGCTGTGAGCCCTCTTCAGGACAAGCTGCAGTGGTGGGTGCATTATATCACACATACACTTACTCTTGAACCCTCCTCTCAGGTGGAAACAAAGCAGGACAGATCCAGGTGTTTCTTTCTGTTTTCACTTGCTTTACCTTTCCCTGCAGGATGATGGAGCAGAGCCTCCACGGTGAAGTGATGAAGACTCACGATCTCCCAGGTGTGGTCGTCTCTGTCAGTAAAAACCCTCGTGGCTACACACTGGCCTGGGACTTTCTCCGAGCCAACTGGCACACCATGATCAAGAAGTCAGTGAGCCCATCATGCATATACAATGCATTCCTCTTAAATTTTTTACAACTATGTGCAATTTAAGAATGCTTTATGTAAGTAAAATAAATCAGGCAATGTAGTAATGTAGTAATATTATGTAATGTTAAATCCCATGTATCTAATTTTCAGCATTTTGCGAGCCATTTTACAAGAAAGGGCTTCAACATTATCTTTTTTAAGACTCCATATGTTTACTTGTGTTACTGGAGCACCAGTTGAGCCTTAGTATGCTTGTTTTTACCCTGAAATTTTAGCAGAGTTGTGTATTCTGATCTGTGAATTTTTCTCTGTCTGTGTTTGTTTCAATGCCATAGATTTGACTTAGGCTCTCACACCATATCACACATGGTGACGGGGGTGACCAACCAGTACTCCACCAAGGAGATGTTAGATGAGGTAAGTGGGGCTGTGTCTATACATTTTGGTGTCTGTCTTTACTGTGTTTTTATCATGTTCCTAATTCAAAAGCTCATAAACAAAGCTCCGAGGAGCATAATTAGTAGCCGAGAACAGCAGTCAGTAAGTCGATGTGTTAGACTGGCGACTACTTTCAACAACAGGGGAGCATTTTAATTAGCTTAATACACTTTTGCCTTCTGAAATTTTCACTCAATAATTTAAGAAACTAAAACTGTTATAACAGTCTGACTACATAACTTAACTTTTCTACTCATTGTTAGCTTTTTTATTAGACAATTTGTGGATTTTATGTCAATTATTGTACAAGTTTTAAAGTGTATCTGCTCTGTGTGTGCTCAGGTACGCAGCTTCTTCGGCTCTCTGACTGAGGAGACGGGCTCAGAGATGAGGTGTATCCAGCAGACCTACGAGACCATCGAGGACAACATCCGCTGGATGGACACCAACCTCCCTCTGCTGCAGGCCTGGCTGGACAAACGCAGCCACAGAACGGTGCATGAAGATTTGTAGCTCCATGGAAAACAAGGAAAGTATAGAGTGGATAAATATGTCGCTGAAGGCAAAAAACCATGAGGTGTAGATGAAACTCATAACACGCGTGAGGATGAACTTCAAGCACACATTCAGTGACTTTATAATTGAACACAAAATTCAAACAGCTTAGCAATTCAACATCAGTGACAACTGACTTACCCTTCCATTATGTCAAGATAAAAAAAGGCTTTGGATCATCAAAATTAACTGTTGTTCAGTCGGTTGCTTCTCAGGTTCTAAGAGATGTAAGTAATTATAGATTTCCTGAAGGAATGACAAATGTTGTATACGTTTAAGGAGGTAACATCAGCAGTCCGTGTGTTTGTGTGTGTTTTTGGGTGTGTGTGTTTTGTATGAAGTGGGAGTGGGTGAGTTTTTACTTGAATTTTCAAGATGCTCAAAGATTAATGCAGCGTTTTCTGTGTAAAGTCTGAAGTATTTTTGTGCATTTTATTTTCTTCCATGCTGAGTAATTTCTGCAGAAAGCAACTGCAAATAATGTAAAAAATAATAAATGTTGCACAAAAGAAATAGTACACATATTTCTCATATATTCAGATACCAAAGCACTCCTTCTCACCTAACTTTAAAAACTAAATAAAATAGATAAGAAAGAAGCCAGAAAAGAGCCCTTCAGTAAAAATGCTTAAAAATGTGGGAATTCCTTCATTATTTCTAAAATAATTCTGCAAAACCAAGGTTACCCTATGCAACTGTTAGATTTTGCTCACTTTAAGGATTTAATGAGTTAAATGTGATAAAACATCAAAGAACTCGCTGCTTTATGGTTATCTTAGAGACATTTTTTTTGCACTGTTTGAACATGGATATGAATTCTGACACCACTGGTCCATCTTAGTGGCAATTTTATTGAAATTCTAACACAAATGACAAAAAAGATATGATTAGGAATACGATGTTGTAAAAAATAGTCTTTAGTTCATCCAGCAGAATTTGTCTTATTTTTATGCCACTGTGAAGTCTCCTGTTGGACAGGATTCATAGCAAGTCTGTTATTTTGTGAGGACAATATGTGTTGCTTGAATTAAATATTTGACCAATAATATTGTTTTGGATTAATTTCCCTTTGTATTTTTCTTCTTCAGGAGTTATGTTATATGGGAGTAATCTTTGTACCTCTTCACTCCCCTGATCAGCAGGTTAAACACTTTTCCAGCAGTAAAGATTACATTTCCCAGCTTGTTCGGTAACTTTACAGGCATCATACCTCAGTTTCCATTCAGTCACACACACACTCACACAGCGTGTGTGTTTGTGTGACCAAATTTGAGCAGGTGGCCAAATAACTCGAGGAGTATTTATCTTTCAAGGGAACCTCCAATTTATATGCATTAACATCACTTTACTAGAACACTATTATTATATAATTCTATTATTCATGCTGTAACCGTGTCTCTCATATGGGTTCACACACGCACACACAGCTCAAACACCCTCAGTTTTGTAAGGATTTTAGGAAGAATGACAAAACGCTTTGAGATAAAAGATGAAAGGTTATCTTCACCTGTCACTCTGACTTTGGAGCACCAGTATTGACTCTATGCTCGTGTAAACACAGGAACCTAAAGATATAGGTGCTCTTGGCTTGGAAAACAGATGTGCAGTCTTTGTTCTCCCTTCTATAGGTTCTATTTCTTTTAAAATATATATATAGTTTTTTTTTCTTTATATAAATATGGATTTTACTGCTCTTTACCTCTTCTGCGTGTCTTTTTTCTGAGGTATCTTACCTGCCAACTGAGGCCTTGTGCAAAACGGTTGCTGTCACTTTAAATCCTCTAATGGTGCCATAAATTCTTCTGATTGACCTTTAGCACAAACACACCTTTCAGCTGATAAAACACATCTTTTTTCATATATATGTGAGAATATATTGATTACATGAAACTTGTGTATACGTTTAAACACACTGTTGATATAACAAAGACTGCTGTGTTTTGCACATTGCACATGCTGGGCTTCACACTCACTCCTATGTACATGCACACACACGCACACACACATTCATGCACCGCCCCCTCATCAGCGCACCCACAATAGAAATTGCACTCTGCTCCAGTGAGTTTTCCCTCCCAGCCGTACACCTGAGGAGCGCCGTCTCTGGACTGCAGGTAGGGAGCCTAAAGTTTTTCTTTCTGCTTCATGTTTATGGAATTTACTGCTCAATTACTAAGTTGTCAAATGTGTAAATCAAATGAAACGTATTGGCTGTTTAGTGTGTTTAGTCAGTATTTACAGACCTGGAAGCTGGTCCAGTGTGCTCCCTGATCATGCAATGTGGATTTTGACCTCACCTATCTCTCATGTGATTTTTGTGTTGTATTCGCTTGGTTTTGTTTAATACTTTGACATATAAAGCGAAGGTGGCATTGTTAGACCACCTCAAAATATGTATTATATTTGTATACATATTTATATATGAGTTGTTGTTCCACTGTGGGAACAGATTCAACATCATGTTGACGACTTGATCCACACTGTAAGAGGTTCAGTGGTAAAAGGTGAAAGTTTGGTCAGTTTCGATCAAAATGTGTCTCATTCTGTGTGTGGCTGATGTTAGCAAATATTGATATAACTTTTATCACAGAGCCACAGAGAGCTTCTGGTCATTTCAACCCCACAATACAGGAAGTGATGTGACTGTATAGCAGCAGTTTTCATTTATTAAGTGTAGGTTCATGGTGTCTGAGGACAACCCGCTTAAATTTAGTGTCTGTCAGTCTGGTGTATGTGGACACTGTGTAATCTGAAGCAGTTTAACCCGTATTTGATATAAACAACATGAGCTGAAGATTCCTTGTGAATAAAGGGTACTAAAATTAAACATATTTTGAGTAACACCTTTCAAAACAGTTAAAAAATTCTTCACAGCAGCAAAAAAATAAAAACAATCCAATAAATGGCAATAAAATAAAAGCAATATAAAAAGATTATAAAAGTCAGAATAAATTAAAATAAAAACATTCAATAACATTAGGATAATACAACAATCTAATTGATTTTCCGACATAGACAGCAGGGGATTGATTAAGTTAAATGTGTCTTTAAAATAGATTTACACACTTTAGCACCTCAGGGTAAACACTCACTGGTATCCTCAGGAGGAGGATCAATTTGGGCCTAAAAAAGAGTCGTTCAGTGTGATATAAACTATCTGTTGATTTATAGCATGTAACCACATCAGACCACATCTTTAATATTTGCCTCTGACCTACTTATTGATTATCACTAACAATATTCCTGTTAATCCTGTGACGGGTTTCCGAGTACAGTGGAACAAATGTTATCATCCGATCTTTGCGTAATATTGGGTAGACTGAACGACTGTTAACCGTGTGAGGGTTACTGTGTGGCAAACTTTCTGTCTTTGAGACGTGCACTATAAATGTATTATCTCTCCGCCTACACGTAGAGACAGGCCGTAAAACATTCTTGGATCATGGTGTCTTGAAAAACACATTTATGGGTTCAAAGTATATTTGCCCGTTGATCCAGGAAGAGAAAGAAAATGTGAAAACTCCTATAAGGCATGTTTGAATTCTATACAATGAAAAAGCTATAGTGATATATCTTTGTTTGTTTTCATTATTAATGTGTGTAATTGAAGGAAATGTCAATAAGCAATGTTTTGCCTGTTTCCCCTTCAGATTTTTAGTGTTTTTCTGACTCCACTTCCATTTTCTCCTGGAGTTTATCTACAAAGTCCTGAGGATGCCATTTGACTACATTCCTATTCTAGAGTAAGGCACTTTTCTTTTTATTTCATCCTTTTTGTTGACATTAGTGTAATGGTTATTTCAGATCTCCATGTCTCAGCCACTTGAGACGGCCAACCACAGTTTCTTTTTCTTCTTTAAGTATCATGCTCAGACATGACTTTACATCTAGATACTATATCCTGCCTTAATTAAATCAGGTTCTTTTCTGTTTTAAATGGTGACGCCATTTAAAAGACTTTGCATCTTAATACTAGCAGGACACCGTAGGTGTGAAGACCTACCCTGGGGGGTCGGCGCCAGTGTCTCAAGTAGACAAAGGGATGTGCCACACCCCAGGGGGTATCCCTTAGGTATACTTGTAGACAAAATAAAACCTTGTCGGCCGGCAGAAGTCTCTTTCATTCTTCACCAGCAGCAGAAAGAATAATTTCCATTAGCTTTCTCAGTGGGTGGTCCCACATAAAACAGATACAGTTTGTTTTAATTTTTTTTTCACTTCTATGAAGTATTAAGTGATGACTTTGCTCTAAGCTGAGATTGCATAATTTATGGGGGTGACAAAACACCATGGAAATTTCCATAAAGGAAAAACAAATTTCAGGTTTATATACAGCACCAGTCAAAAGTTTGAACGCACCTTCTCATTGAATGTTTTTTTAAAAATGATTTTCAACATTGTAGATTTATACTAAAAGTCATCGAAACTATGAAGGAACACACATGGAATTATGTATTAAAAACATATTCTGGTTTGTTTAACGCTTTTTGTTTACTACATAATGTGTTCCATCATAGTTCAGATTTTTTTAAATATTAATCTACAAGTTTGAAAATATAAAAAAAATAAAGGAAAAACCATTGAATGAGAAGGTGTAACCAAACTTTTGACTGGTACTGTAGTTAAAAAACATTAAAAAAATTAAAATGGTCAAAGGTCAAAGGTCAATTTCACCATTATTTACAGCTGGGGTCTCCTCTTAAACATGACCATCAGGTCAAAATATCCTTTATAAGCACTGAAAAAAAAAAATGAAATCAATGAAGAAAGTGATAGATGCAATTGTATTTGGATAAATTAAGACCAGAAGAAAGGTTTTTTTTTCAACTTTGCACCAACCCCAGTGTCTTCCTCTTCCAGGATCTTCCTGGGCATCATGGGCTTCGGCCTGTCCATCATGTTCTGCACGACCTTCTGCAGGGCCTGCAGTCGGATAAGGGAGGAGCAGATCGAGAGGGAGGCGATGAGACGTGGAGATCGTGACACACGGCATCCTCCCATATATTTTATCCCCTTCCACGGAAGCATGTCACACCCCGACGGTGAGGACCTTCCCAGGGTGCCTCGATACAGCCAGGAGCTCCACACACCACCACAGTATACCAATGGGGCCTTCTGTGGGCCTCCACCTGCCTATAATGAGGTGATTAAAAACATGCAATGACAGATAAAAGCTGAAGACTTCAGTAACCATATGAGGATAAATCAGATTTTTTTCCATTTTTATTTCTCCTTCAGTAACTCCACATTTACTGCAAAACATTACTGCAAGATTTGATGTTGACTTTGTGTTTCTGTCTGTGTATTTCAGCTGGGACTGAAGCCGGATGATCTCCCCCCTGCTTACACAGAGTACAGTGTTCCTGTGTATCCCGTCACGCCTCCTCCTCACACAGACATGGTTCAACCACAAACAACGTCGCAACAATGAGCCGGGAGCGTCACTCTGCACCTGTCACGAGGTTATGGACAGTCTTGATTATTACACTGCCTCATGGACCTGAGTGAGCTGGCACAGGACTATATTGTTTTTGAGATTCTTTTTATTTGGATCTTGTTTTTTTTTTATTGTGGTTAATGGATGTGATGATGGCACAGAGGGGATAAAAGCACCATGCGTAAAGCTGCACTGCCACGAGTATACAGCGCGTCGTCCGAGCCACTAAAACACTCACGGGCCAAAATAGATTTTATTCCCCCGTGTGACGATTGTTAAAATGGGATCCGTGTGCATCATTTCCTCACTTCTTATCTCCAGCAAAGAGGTTTTGCTTTTGTTTGCACATTTTTTTTTTTTTCTAAGAAATCACTTTAAAAGTATTAGTTGAATGAAATTAGTGTTAATTCAGATGTGAATGTGAATCCACTGGTGCCACTATGTGGCCGTCTATAAAGCACTTTGTTCTGGCTCATGTCTCCTGAATCCTGAGGAGTGGGTGCCATTTTTCCTCTAGATTCACTTTTCCAGTGTGTTTGAATTTTAATCAAAAATGTTCACAGCGCTTTTTAATCAATTTGTCAAATCTTCACAAAATCCAATACATTATATAATTGGACAAGCTGAACATGGAATACCGATTATTAATAACTTATTATTTTAATTTTGTTCAACCCTAAATAATTCAAACATGGCCATAACTCAGTATTCACATGTTGCAAGATTTTTTTGCAAAATATATCTACAAAAAAACAACCCTAAATATTCATGATTTAGATATTTGCCCAAAATCATCATCAATCAATCATCCTTGTCTCGGGATATCTGTCTATTACTGATTATGATGCTGATTAAAATGGTTTTGAATAACAAGTTTTAAAGCTCTGAAACCAAAAGAGTCGCTTTTATGAGCGACATGTAAGAATGATTTAAATCTCAGGAAAAAAAATGTGAATTATAATTATAGTAGCTGGTCTACAAACAGTATAAGTAAATGTTTGTGTCACTCCACATCTATCTTTGTATGAGAAATTATTAGAAATATAGGCTGAATACAGAAATCTACCTTTATACATATTTAATTTTATACCACATTTCTATGTAAATATAAGATGTTTGTAATGATGATATTGTATGTGCATATCATGCATGTTTTTCAGCAAGCAATAAATGCAGCACTGTAACTGATCACTCTGTTGTACATGTTGATATTTAGGCACAAACGGCTGCCATCCAGTTTAACTTTTTACATTTTATAATGTTTTTTCAGTCCTGCAGATTCCACTCTTACCCCAAAAGTACGACCCATATCCAGGCACACTCAAAATCCTAACATCTATGTGCATTTTTTTTATATAACTATAATTTTTCCCGCTGTTGAAATGACTAAACCTTGCAAGAAAAGGCATCTTAACTAGCTGGTGCAGGCTCACAAATAGGAGATATACCAATACAGACTATTTTTCTCATTTAACTTGCTGTTGCATTTAAATACACATTTTCTTTCTTGCAAACACACATTCAGCAGCAGTCCTGTGAAAGCCACAATACACAGGGTGACCAGATGTCACTAACACGAGTGTGGACAGGCTGACATACAGCCACACATGGTCCAGCATGTACCACAGACATTTGCACATGATCTGTAACACTAGATATGTCAGGAGGGCTTGACATGTCACTTTCTTTCTATCTTTTTGGCAACTGGTTTTGGTGTCGTCTTCCAGTCTCTATAAGGGGGAAATCCTCTCCTCTTAAACATGCCTTTACTATGCTATGCTATCACTTATACATTTCAGAGGATGTACATGTGTGCACATGTGTGTCTGTGTGCTTCAACCCTAGAATAGCTTTCTTCCTGTACTCGGAGTCATAACATTTAAAGCCCTGTGGCTTTTAATAACCCCAATTCTGTTATTTTAAGAGATGTTTTCTGCAAATCTTGAAGAATATAACACACAGTTGTTAGCTTTTTCTCTCTGCCTCTCTTTATCTTTCCACACATTATTTTGTTGTTGTGAATAAAAGGCTGCTTGCATACTCATGGGGCTTTACATGTACAGGGTATTGTTGCATCGTGCAAATTAAACACTAGAGGGCAGTGCAAGTGTGTAGACTCATATCCAGTTTAAATTTTTATCTACACTATGTCTGTGAAGTTCTTGCATTTATTCACTTTTAGCACAACCATACTGCAGCTGGTAGTTGCTCAAAAGCAGCTTCACAGTAGATTTTTACTCACACTCCTACCTATTCAATCTAGGATTAACAGCTGTCACTAGCTTATCAGACATTCTGTTTTATGAGCTGCCACAAACAATATTCTGCTATGCACACACCTAAATTATTGCAGGGATGACTTATAGATACCATTATTTAATTATCTGTATTTACTGTTACTGTGAGTCATTTAACAGCTTGATGAGTTTAATAGTTTGGAAACTGTACACAGGTCCAACAGCCCTTATTTGGAGTTGATGCTGCACCAAAATAGGATTGGCTTTGGAAATGCATAATAGTGTTATCAGTGGGAAATGACACAGGTGAAAAGAGGTTAAAGTGATTCAGCAGATTTACTAATTGACCAGCTTGTAGTAGCAGGAAAAGCACAGGTGTTACAAATATCACTAACAAGGACCCTGAAATCAGAGCAGCTAATTAATGTTACTCATTTCACCTGTGCTTTTTACAATGTGGCAAGCTCAGAAAAAGGATCCTTCAGGAGGATCATTCACTGATATTTTTATAAAATAGCTGTTTGGTGGAATGTAGCAAAGTATGTTTACTCAAGTACTGTAAGTAAGAACAATTTTTAGGTAGTTGTATTTTACTTTCCACTTATCTTTATACTTCTACTCCACTATATTTTAGATGTAAATATTGTACTTTTTACTTCCCTACATTAAGCTGCCAGCTTGAGTTACATTTCAGGTCAAGATTTAACATGAATAAAAAAATCATTGAGTGATCTTTTTAAAAAAATATATAAATCAAACAACATAGCAGCATATTAAGTAGTTAAAATGATCCCTAACCCGACAACAGTAAAATACTGCTTACATAAATGCAAAAATAATAATGAGATAAAATATTTTGAATATATGAAACAATCGGAGTGGGGCCATTCTGCAAAAGTACTTTTGATACTTTATGTACATTTTTGATCCTGGTGCTTCTACTTTAACTAAAGTAGGTTATTGAATGCAGGACTTTTACTTGTAGTGGAGTAATTTCACAGTGTGGTATTAGTACTTTTACTTAAGTGAGGGATCTGATTTTCGCCATGTTCCTGCATAGATGGGATGTTGTTCATGTGTTGGCTCTATGCAAGTAAAGAGTGCAAACCTTTCCTGCACCATATAGTGCTGTATAGTGTGTGTGTATGTAAGTTTTTATTTATTTTGCAGATAAACATGTGCATTGATTTATCTTCCTTGCATTTCTTTCTCTTTTAAAAGTAACCTTTAACTACAACGAGCACATACTGAAATGCATTTCTAACCTCTCACCTCTGACAACTTCCTACTTTCACACACACTGGTGAAAGTATTTTGTCAAATTGTGGCTCTGACTTTGGTTCATTTGTACTCTGAAGAGATGAATATCTTAAATGTGTTGCCACAGTCAGGTTTATAGAAACAATCAAGCTTCCTGATTATTCCGGACTACTATAGTATCTCACGAGGGGCAAATGTAGCTAAATTAATTTTCGGAAAATGCTCATATTCCCAAAGTTCACCGATTTTTTCCCTTGAAAGCTTGATATTTTGATTATACGTATAGAATGGGTTTATCTGTCATTTATGTTATCATCTTTGTGATCTGAACTACAATTAAAACATTGTTTAGTGAGTATTAATAATACATGGCCTTTCTTTTGAATTTATTTTAATGACCCACATGTGGGCACCATTGAAGGCCAGCCTGTTCACTAAATTACAAAGAAATCTTGTCATCATGTATTAAATCCTTCTGGCAGAGAGACAAACAAACCAAAAGGGCTAGACACAAAGAGAGACCAATTAAATTGAAGTGCAGGATTAAAGGTTTTTCCCGACGTTATTGAAAAATGTACTGATTGTCACTCATTGTCTCAGTGAGTTCTGGTGAGTTTGAGTTTGAATAGTGCTGCTCTAGAAGAGGCATGTGGGATCCTGGAATAGATTGAGAGGAAGAAAACCCCCTGAGGGCTGCACAGGCACAGAGAAGCACGGAGAACACAAAAAAGAAATGGACGATGTTTTTGTATCCGTGCATGGGAGCATGTCGGCCAAAGAAAAGAGTGTCAGAGCAGGGGAGCTGCTGTAGGTATGTGTTTGTGTGTAAGTCTGTTGAGTGATAGCTGAGCACAGTTGCTTTTATTACCAGGATGACCCATCTCGCTTCTTACCTTCCTCCCATTCTCTTTACACCCCTCCCCCACCACTCTGCGATATGAATACACGCCGGAGAGCCCCTGGCATTTCACTGTCTGATGACGTTCTCCCTGAGTCTTTCCCTGCGCTGCTATCTTTGTCTGGCCTTCATCACCGCTGGAGCCGTGACTCGTTAGAAACAAACTCTAGTGTGGTCTCTCAGTCTGTATGTGTTGCTGCAAAACCATCAGTGTATCAGGAAAAATCATTCACACCGACTGCCACGTTGGTCTTTACATGTGGATAAGTGAAGATGCCAAAACAGAGACCTTTTTCGACCTCGTGTGGGCATATTTTGGGGGACCATGTGCAGCCGAGTGACAAAGGATCAGTAACCCAACACCAGAGCCCAGCCTCCCCATTAATCCCCTCCCGCTGAATAATCAGGCTGGACTAAAGCCCGAGTGAGAGAGGTCACAACAAACTTCAGAGTTCACGTTATATTTGGCCACAAAAATAGATTCACATTAAATGTTTTTCTTCATATACCATTAACCTGAAACACAATGCGCATTCCTGTGCTTGCAAATACGTTAGCATCACTTAGTGCACCACAGAACAAGCAAGTATGAATTAAGGAAGGTTAATTCATTTCCACGCCCTACAGTAATCACTCTATGTAGATGCTGTTCTTGTTGTTTTTGTTGTGTGAACTCAGCAAACCAATTCAGCAATGTTGAAAAAGCAGTAAATCCTGAATCCTGAAACACTACACAGATGGCGTGTTTGCTTGAGGCCCAACAGCTACTTTACGTTTCAGGCCATTTGTAGGACGGGCTTCCATGGCTGCCAAGCACTGCAAACCAATGAATTATCCATGTTGCACAAGGGCACGCAATAATACACACAGAAAGAGAATATGAGATGAAGGATCATCTCCAACATTCAATATGGTAACTGATAGGAACTGATTGACACCATCCAGCTTTTAGAAACATTTAACATTTCAAATGCTCTGTAGTACCAAAAGGTTTTCTTCATCTTAAAGGAAAAGTTCATTCCCACATCAGAAATACATATTTCTTCTCTTTACCCATTGTGCTATTTATCAATCTAGATTATTTCGGTGTGAGCAATTTCTTGTTGGAACTATACCAAAAAGAAAATACCTCCCACATTAAACTGCTCACAACATGGTCTGTGGATTATCTTCAGTAACTAGGTCAAGATTTCTGGAAAGAGACATTGCTGTTGGGGTTAAAATGTTTATTGTTTGGTGGCCCTTTGAGCACCATCTAACCTCATTATATTCGAGAGAAGACAGATGTCTCTACTCAGGCACTCAACAACTCACACTAAAACAAATTGGATTAATAAATAGCTCTACAAGTAAGAGGAGAACATGTATTTTTGATTCACCCCTTTAATTGAAGTTGTACTGGTTTGCTTTTGGTTCAAATTTTTCTGCAAGTAGCACCAGAATATTTACTTTTTTGTGTCAACATCTTTTGATACCTGGTCGCTGACAACAAAAGACAATTAGTGCTATAGTTGTCTCTATGATGTTGTTCATCCTGCCAGTTGCTGAAACCAGACCAATCAAGTGGAACCTTTTCAGATAGTAGACCGTGTTTGTAAATGAGATCTGGTGCGTCTGGGTGGGCTGCTGTTGGCGGGATTCAGGAATGTCAGGGGTCAAAAGAAAACAGGAGGAGCTGGAGTTGTATGGAGGGTTGGAGGTCAACAGATATCATCTTACAGGGGCCTGTGGAGCAGGGTCAGACACTCCAGCAGCTTTACTTGCACTATTAAAAGGACTATTATTAGTTTGCTGAGTAACACTATAGAGTGAAACCTGGCTGAACAGTGCAGAATTCTTTCAAAAGATTAACCAATGAGAGTTAATTTCTTTGCTGACAATGTAACTACATATGTATGGAATATTTATGTATAGTTTTCTGTAACTGTGGTTTACTGGCTAGCTTGCTCATTGTATTTACAACCCATAGTGTATATTTACAAAAAAAAGAAAGAAAAGACAGTGTCCCAGCTTTTATAAAAACTACCTTCTGAGACTTTGAGAGTACAGTAGTATTTATTTTGGAAACGTTTGAGAATTTGAAAAAACTATTTATCCTGAAAAGATGCAAAAAAAATGTAAAGCGTGCTATGTTTTTATTACATTTATTTGCACATGGCATCCCAACTTTTTTGGAATCAGGATTGTAGTCGGATAAATGTGGCCAAAATGTATCTCTAAGGACAAAAAAGTCTGAAATGTTATTTAGGCAGCATTTGTCCGACTTCGTTTCTG
>CAFUXE010000485.1:330763-381180 GCA_903364295.1 Serranus cabrilla
TGTGTTTGTGTGTGATTGTGTGTGTGGGGGTTTGCACTGTTGGAACAGGCTCGGTAACCATGGAGCTGACCTGGGGAGGGGTGTTTGTTGACGAACAACATTCCAGTGTGCGCCTGATGTGTGTGTGATAACCGAGCTCAGCACAGGTAAACATCATGCATCTATTTAAAGACGATGACTCTTCTCTGACCAGCTGATAGCCAGAGACTCTCAGTGCTCGCTGCACTGCCTGATGTCTTCAGGAGAGAATTATTCTGCCTGGACACAACAAAGAAATAAGCAGAAACAAACAATATTGTCTTCTACACGATATTCTTCTTTTTCTGCATTTTTTTAAACCAAGCCTGTTGTTTCTGAAACACATATGCAGGGTCCTTTTTTTTAAATTCTATCAGCTGTTGTCTATTTACAAAAATGTAAATGCAACACTTTAGTTTTTGCTCCCATTTTTCTCTAAAACTTAAACTCTCTAATCTAAAACTTTTTTTCTATATACTCAAAATAACCATTTCTCTCAAATATTGTTCACAAATCTGTCTAAATCTGTGATAGTGAGCCGAGACAATCATCCCACCTCACAGGTGTGGCAAATCAAGATGCTGATTACACAGCATGATTAGTGCACAGGTGTGCCTCAGGCTGGCTGCAATAAAAAGACGCTCTATCTGGTGTGACAACCATTTGCCACACAGCTCCTTTGAGAGTTGATCAGGTTGTGCTCACTCTCACAGATTTAGACAGATTTGTGAACAATATTTGAGAGAAATGGTTATTTTGAGTGTATAGAAAAGGTTTTAGATCAGCTCATGAAAAAAGGGATCAAAAACAAAAGTGTTGTGATGACATTTTTGTTCAGTGTAGTTTAAATGACTCATGTCTGAGTGCATTTTTCACACTGACAAGTGAGCAGCCAATGCTGAGCAATGATTCACGTTAACCAGCTACTTCCCAACATCTGCTGAGCAAATCCTATGTTTTCTCATCGATTTCACTATAAGACACTGGGTCAGACTTGTGTCAGTCATTCTTCCAAACAAATGTTGTAAATAATCGTGGATATCTATGTCAGCTGGGTGTGCCTTGTTTTTTTGAGTGTGTGTGAGTAAAACAACAAGCTGAAAGCTAGAGGGGGAGGGGGGTGTTTGTCCATGGGACTGTTTACCTCCATCATCACTCAGAGGTTTGGTCAGATTGTTTGAGCAGGCTGCAGCAGTGTTAACCCTTCAGCTATATGACCCGACAAACCTGCTTAACTGACTCCACTGCAAATTCTTACATGACGCATGTTTAAGGTACAGAAACAACACGGAAAACATGTAACGCCCATTTAGGCATATTTCAACTCAAAAATTCAGTTTGAGCTCTAGCTGGTTGAAACCTTTGAAAAAAACACACTACATGATCCATTACATGCACAGTTTAAAAGCTAAAAATGTGATTGTTTTCCATATTTTCATTAACATTAGCTGGAAATTTACAGTTATGTGCAGTAAGTGCTCTGAATGTGTTTAACCATAACAACTCACAATAAATGACCTATTCATTCTGAAAGATCAAAGTCATAACACTTTCCATATTTGGTAACTTCAGCAAACAATCCAAAAAATCCCCCTATCCACCATGGCATCTGACCAATCTGTATAATAATAATAACAATAAGAATCACTCCATTTACCTTGATTTGCAACATAAAAATGAACAAAAAGTCACAAAAGTCAAAGGCTTGGAATTTTGAGTTTCCGAAGTATCTTAATCAGTATCCTATAAAGTGCGACGATATCTCTGTCTGGTGAGACCTGATAGATGACAATAAGGATGCATACAATTCAGTAATGTTACCTCTTTGATCTATGCTCTTCCATGATAATAACTGTGAGGGGGAAAACTGGTGTGATGATGATGATGATGTCAGAGAGATAACTTCTCAAAGCTACTAAAGAACTGTGCTGGTTTTTAAAGAGCATTCTATTCACAGGCAACAATTAGCAAGACTAAATATGCTAATCTACTTAACTTCTGGTGTTCCCACCAGAACAATACCTGATGAGTTACCGGTTGCTAGACACACAATCAACATTTGAGAGGAGCCGAAAGAACAAAGCAAGTCGTTTCGAAGATAATGAGAGGAAAACGTGTTAAAGGGTTTAACCCTCAATCAATTTGAATTTGAATTCCCTGTGTGTGATTAGTTTTCAATACAGGTCAGCAGCCTGTATGCCGAAGTCTGTTTTAGGATGGTTGTATTGTAACAGAATAAAGGTCAAACTCTCAGACTGATATCGTCATGGATGATGGAGGAAATTAGCATTATTATTTATATTTCTTTGTGTCTAAATGCTGTTGGTTTACTTCTATAAAGACCATGAGACTCCTGTGTAGCACTTTGTATTGTTTTCCATTTTTCTCTCTCTCCGTGTCCGCTGCCAGGGTTCATTATGTCAGGGTTAGGCTGAAGGGAAACAGGGAAATAGCTTATGTCATGACAGTGATTGCACTTCCCCTCCCTTTTACAAACAATAAATAAATGATTGATTGAAGAAAAAGAAAAGAAGATTTTCTGCCTGTTGACTTGGTGGTCGCGGTGACTGAAAGGTCACACTGATACAGTTTCTGCAGCAGCTGTATATTCTGCTGAAGTTTCCTTGAGCTACAGTGACGGCGGTGGAAAGATCACCAGTTCAACGTGCTGGTGACATGTAGAAGTACTGTATGTATGAAATTCATCTGCACTCACAAATTGTTGAGGAGTAAATCAAGCTGCAAGCCTTCAGGCAAGACTGCCACGTTGTATAGCATCAACCCAATTTGTGTATATAAGACGAAAATCCCTCCCACAAGTTAACTCACACATTCCCTTCACTGCACAACATATGTCAAGTATAGAAGCATTCTGATGGAAATCCAATGTTTTTCAATGTTGTTGTTTTTTTTTTTTTACAAAAATAAGACACAGTGATGCATATATTTAGTCTTTTATGTGATTATGCATGAGTACGACTGTACCCAAGGAGCTGGAGACAATGGGTGCTCACAACCCATGCAGTGCAGGGGGGCGGTGGGCGTGAACGCATGTACAAGCTTTCTTTCTCTTTATTCCCTGCTAGAGACACATACAATGAAAACTATTCTCTGGCTTCATGATTTTAATGAATTCATAAAAGTTGACAGAAGCACACATTGTTTTGAATGGAGAGAAAGGGGGCAGCTGCTGGTGTGTTTTCTTCTTGTCAAGAATAAGATTTTCATTGAATGGTAGCATGCTTTATGGTGTATTACAAAATGTTTTGGAGCATGTGCGTCGTCGTTGCCATGTGCTGGAGTCAAAAAGTATTTCTAACTGATCCAGAAGAGGGGGTGTGGCACCCTGCAAGCCCACGAGCCACTCTCTTTCTCCCACTTTCCCTCTCTCTGATGGACTGGTTGCATAACACCCTGCTAGTAGGTAGCCCAACTCTGATTCAATCATCTCACTGAGCTGTGGTGCACGTGCATGTGTGTAACGTGGGGGTGTGTATGTGTCGCTCTCTCTGGCTCTCCACGCCCCCCATCTTTCATCCCAGTGCTCCCATAGGTTCGATGCAAAGGTAACAGAAAGACCGGGGGCTCTATAAAGATCCACTTTGTTCACGGGTTCTCTCTGCTCGTTTCATTTCTCCGGTCTTTCTTCTTGTTTCCATCAGCACACACCAAAATGCCCAGCAAGAGGAAGAAGAACAAGCGCCGCATGAAGAGGGTGGTAAGTGGTGGCAGGCGCACTTTCTTTCCCCGCTAGGTTGTTGTTTTCATCAGGATTATATCTAAAGTCTTTTGGAATATGAACTAAAATTAGCTAGTGCACGTTCGTCTTTTGGCAAATGTCGATGAAAATTATATTTTGCAGCCTTCAAATGTGATTGTGGTTGTTTTAGCTCTAAAAAAACCCCATTGTTTTCTTCACCGACCCCTTAGTGATGGCTTAAAAGTGCGTAAAAAACAACAAACAATTTTTTTGCATCTATGATCGAATTAAGCTGCTAAACGATCACGTAAAATCGAAATATGAGAAAAGTAACAAGATGCAAGATGTTTTCTTTACACTTTTTTTGTTTCTTGTGATGCTTTCATCTCCGAGGAGCGCTCCAAGCTCCGTGCGTAAAATCTCATCAAGATAGGAGGCAGTACCAGAAACACAACAAAATGGATTGCATCGAAATAATAATAATAATCAGTTTCAGTTGCACGACACTTAGGACGCTTCTTGTTTTTCCATTTGGTCCGAGGGACAAAGAAAATTATTATTGGCATAGCTCTCGTGCGCCACGTGCCACGTGCGCTCTTTGCGCGCTCCGGATAAGATGGTATAAAGCTGGGATTCAGATCGCAGGTTCATATATTTATCTTGTTTATTGCAGTTAAACCTAAATAAAAATTTCACATTACAATATTTATTTAAAAAAAATATTTTCTGCTTATGAGCAAGGCAGAAAGTACCCACCCCCATCTCGCATGCACACACAGGCACACACTGTACAGTACATACAGTACTCACTGCCTTCAGTTATGATGATACACTGCTACATACAATTATTTAACAACAACAAAAACAACAACAACAACAACAATAACAATCACAATACAATAGCAATAATAGTAATAGTAATATTAATAATTATAACATAAATAAAAGTTTTATGCCGAAGTAGCAGGCCAGTGACATTATAATTTACAAATATGACTTTGAGCCCCCTCCCCACTCTTAGGTAATGTGAAAAAAAATGACTTCTGAACATTCAGTGCCCAAAGCGAAGCTGTGGGTGTGGCAGAGGGAGGAGGAAGGGGGTGTATAATGAGTGAGAAACTAACACATGGGCTCCAATTTCTAAAAGGCCAAAGGTTACTCCACCCAACATTCCCCTCTATTATTTCGTTTACAATTATATTAGTTAATTGCTTCAACCTGTGCTCTGTTATCTAATTTCAACCTTAAGATTATCACTTCTATCACCACTCACTTGAAGCCTAGTGTCCAGCTCTGGGAAGACTTCTTGGTATGGAGTTAGTGGCATTCTTCCTGAGCCCCTCCCCCTCCTCAAGCCTCAGTCTGGCTAGTCCCCCAACTCTCAGCACCACACAACTGTATTTGGTAGTGTGTGGACTGGAGGAATGTCTTGCCGTAGTTTAGCCAGATTGGAGTCTGCACAATCTCTGCTTCTCTCTGAGGCTCCCTGCAACACTCAGATAAAAATGGCCCCTGAAGTCACTTACAGCTGGATGTTATCACCAGTCCCTCTGAGATTTCAGAGCACAGGAAGGGAAAGGAGCTGCTTGAAGATGTGGAGCTGAATTCTCCCCACACACTCCCACTCTCAAGTGGCTGGGCCTGCTTAAAAGAGCCAGAGGAACACAATTAACGACTCTTATTAATTGAAAGTCATACATCACTCTGTGGTAGTGAGGTTTGGATCAAGCTATTTGTGGGCAAAGGTAAGGGAGGGGTTGTTTTGACGGTGACTTGCTGGACAGACATAGACATATGCACTAACTGGCTGTCAGCCTAACAAAAGCATTTTCGGGGAGTGATTGTAACCTGATTATAACCTGATTATGATGTGATTAGGCCCACTGTCTGGCCAGCGGGGCACCCATCAGTGCTGCTGACTCGCACGGTTTCCATCCCCGCTTCACCAGACCTGTCAGGACTGCTCTGATTCAACTAATTAGCTCCCATTATCTAACAAGCTTTGCTGGGCCCACTCCCAGTTACCCAGCCCCCCCCCGTCCAATGGTCCGTACTCCTAAAATCTCCATTAAAGCCTGAGGGGGTTTTGTCCAGAGCTGAAAAAACACACTGAATGGCATGCCTGGTATTCCTGCTGCCAGAAAGGTGGCAGAGTGGACTGCAGACTGACAACAACATCAGTATTTGAACACGATGCATTGGCATTTAGGATTCAGTCCCCCAAAAGTTTCTTTACTTTTTTGAAGCCACAATAAGTGTCACTTAGCAGTCAAATGATGTTCGAGAGAAAACATCAATTCAAGTTTCCTTAAACCACTTTAATCCACAGCAGAATGTTGAAAGCTGCAGGATGAATGCATGAAAAGAAACAACCATAAACCCTGATGTTTTGATTTCTTTCCCTCCCTACAGCAAGCCCAGAGGAGAGCGCTTGAAGAGCAGTATGCAGCCAACCCACCAGTCAAAGCGGGTCCAGGGATTGCAGTGTGTGCGCCACCTGCAGCAGCTCCCAGGAAAGCGGCCAAAGCTAAGGCGCCAGCACCAGCTCCGGCGCCAGCTCCAGTAAAGATCCCAGAGGTTATTCCCATTGCTGTCCCCATTGTCAAAGAACCAGAACCCATTGTGAAAGAACCAGAACCCATTGTGAAAGAACCAGAACCCATTGTGCAAGAACCAGAACCCATTGTGAAAGAACCAGAACCCATTGTGCAAGAACCAGAACCAGTTGTAGAAGAACCAGTTGTAGAAGAACCTGTCGCAGCGCCCGTCCCAGTCGAGGTAGCGGCACCAGAGCCTGAGGCTGTGGTGTTGGAACAGACTCCAGCAGAAGTTGAGGTTGAAGTTCCAGCCCCAGTCACTGAAGAAGCACCAGTCATTGAGACTCCACCAGAGGAGCCCGCCGTAGTAGAAGCTGCCGTAGTCCCGGAGGCTGAACCTATCATTCCCGAAACAGAACCAGTACCCGAGGTAGGAACTGCTTTTTTTTTATACATTTGACTGCAAAATAGAAAGTGTTCTTCTCCCATAGTTGTCAAAATTCAGTCTTAAATGGACTTTGGCAATCAATGGAGCCCTATAGCAGTAAAACTTCCAAACCAAAATCCAACCAATAAGTATCAAACATCACCCCAATGGGCTTCTTTTAGAAGATCAACATATGAGGCTTGTGTTCAGGTTGTAAAGCTATTTATGAAGTGATCATTTTAGGAATTTTTTAAGGTTCCTGTGTAGGGTTGGTGTAATGGCTCCTCAAAGGCCATATTCTGTAAATGTCTGCTAAAAAAAAGTCTGATTTAGACTGTGTCACATGGTCGAAAAACCATGTGCTCCCATGCTTCTGACTCGGGCCTCAATCATCTACATTCAACTAGCATGCATTTGGCTTTGTATACATAACATATGTCTTATGCAATGACTGGAAATGATGAATCAGCTCTAACACTCTGTATATAGTCTGTTGGTAAATTTGAGTTTTGTGGACGACCAGTTTAGATGCTGTTTGCTCATATAGCATGTGCTGTGGCTGGGATCTTATGGGAGATGGGGGGAGGAGCTGGTGGGGGGTGGGAGGCAGAGGGAACAACATGTTCCAGTTAGCGGAGAGGAGAGATATTGTGGGCTACATCACTGGGAGACTGGGCCGTGCTATTTCAGCTCTCATTGTACATTATCACCTACATTAGAACATGTCTGTGTCACTAAGCTTTGAAATGTAAATGCTCTTTGTAGAGGCTGATTGGATCAAATTGATGGGGAGTTTGATCTTTAAAATCTAGTCATATGAAGTTGAAGTTTGTTCATTTTATGATGGCGGTGGTCCATATTTGATATGCTTTATCAGATAATACACCTTTTTTTGGTACCAAAAAAGTTGATTTTGAGTTTTAAAGTCAGTAAAAAGAATAGAGCTTGGTGTCTATATTTCACAGAATTCATAGCATTTGCAAGAAAAATGATGGCCACATAGTCTTTGTTGCTTCATGAAGCTAACATGCATACATTTTGGGAACAGAATGTTCTGTTTCAGCCAGTAGACTGCAGGCTATATGCACACACACGCTGCGCACTGCACATACATGTGCCTAACCACAGAGCACTTACACAGTTCCAAATGCACACACACACACACACTGAATTCATGGACTTTATTCCCTGTAACTGAGCCATGACCACATATGGTGCACATACATGTTCTAACATATGTGATATCATGCACGGCGCTGCTTAGGACGCACTGAAAGGGAGACAGAGATAGGTTATTCTATCCAGTTTACATTTATGTATAGCTGGATTGGCACCTCTAAGCCCCAGGTGTTATGTCCTACCCTCTGAGCTATGCAGGACCAATAAAGAACTTTTTATTGAAGATGGACTGCCCATCAAGTATTGTTTAGCTTTTGCGGTATCCACCCCTTCCCTCCCTCCCTCTCTCCCTCCCTCCTAACACACTACCATCTCTCTTTTGCCTCCCCTCTTTCCTTGCTCCGTCTCTGCTCCTTCACTGCCTGCAGATGTGTCAGATTCAGTTCAGACGCTCACAAACGCACACAGCCACTGATGCAAAACTGAAAAGTAGTCAGTTCTGACTGTAACTGCAAACACATACAGCGCAGGTTAGATTCATGGTGCAAGTGATGTTTTACTTGCTTTGTTTTATGAACTTTTCTCAGTCTTGACTTTATGAAAGTTTTATGCACTTGTGGCCACAGTACTGCAAGAAAAGTGTTCACTCGGTGACACGTCGTGCCAGGCTAGTGTTGGTCGCCACTTGGCTAGTTGGTCAATAGACAATAGATTCAGAGCAGGCATAAATGGGGCTTGTATTCAGCTGGCTGTGGAACCAGAGGGAGGAGGCCCCTCCGCTTCTGTTTGTCACCACGGAGACTCAGGTGAGTTTAAACCCACCACCCAATCTACAGACCCTCTGAGTAAATTTTTTTGTGGCCTGAGGCGACGGGTGCGGCTCCTGCCGAGACTGAACATTTTGTACCAGTTTGCTCCCTCTGTGCTCCTGTAGCCCTCCACTCCTCCCCCGTTCATTTACTCACCCCTCTTTCCCTTGTAAATTCCCTCTCCCTCATCACTCTTCTTTCCCTCCCACCACTTGTTCCTTGCTCTGTCTCTCCTTTCACCCTCCCCCCGCCCCGTCCTCTGGCCTCCCTCCTATGGGGCCTATAGGCCTTGATTAGCTGTGGGGCACATGCACTCGTTCAGCCATGTGTCCACCTTTTATCATAGGGGTCTTTGCTGGGAGTACTGGGGGCAAACATGATGGTGAAAGGTTGGACGATGAGTTCTATGTTGGGACAGAGGGGCTGCATCTGCCTGCTGAAGTGTGTGTCTCTGTGTGTGTAGTTGTGTAGTTTAGCCTTTGGTATTTGGAGTGTTGAAAAGGAGCTTTTGGACAGCTGTCACAACCTTTTTAAAGTCTGTGGCAAATGTCGAGTGACGGGATGACTCGGGGTCCATTCGGTTTGCGTTTACATTTCCTCGTGATGGAAATGCTAATTACAGAATGCTTACAAATGATTTGTTAGCATATTTTCTTTTATCACATTTGACATGCCAGCAAGAGAAAAAAGCGGTCGACAAAAGATTTGCAAAGTGATAAAGATGATCACCTTGTGGCAAAGCACGTGGGGAGACCCAACCCTCCGCCCACCCCCAGTGTCCTTCCTCCACATGCATGTATGAATGCACAAGGGAGTCCTCCCCACATTTCCTGGCATCTTTTTTGGGCTTGTTTTCAGGGGGCTTTGTTAGCTGAACCATGCACTTTTGCAGAGAGAATATTCAAAACACTCCTATTTTAGTTGGAAGTTTTGTTTTGCATATATTTGCCAACTCTTCTCTTACTGTAAGATTTAACAAAGCATTTAATAGTTGGAACACATACATGTAGATTATTACATTCTTGGTACATTTTGTCCTTTATGAGTTAAAGGGGTCTCTTTAAAATCTGGCTGTTCCTAGATCAGCTGTGCTTTTTACTGTGTTTTTCTCTTAGTAGGACTGGTGAGCCAGGATCTGTGTGCAGATCAGTTTGGTACAAAGTGTTCTGGTGCTTGGGCAAGAGGAGGGGGTGTGTGTGCTATATGTACACATGTGTGTGTGTGTTTTCCTGTTGAGCAAAGGAAGGCCTATAGTCCACCACCCTCCCCCTTTCCTTCCCTCCTCCTTTCTCTCCCCTATACCGCCCCTCCAAGCCTATAGCTGGAGTGTATGTGTACCCTCCTCAACTATACGTGTATTTTTGCCGGCTTGGCTTTTGTTCAGGAGTTGTTAAAATCTCGGAGAGCAGGATTCCTCACCTCCCAGTCACACACCACAGACAAAGAGGTGGAGATGGTCAAGTAACTCAAGCGTAACCACGAGTATTTGAACTGTCTTCTAACTACTATAGATATACGGACTCAGTGCATTTGACCAAACCACAACTCATATGTTCATGCAGGAGCAGCCTGCATGTGCCAGACTTGTCCTACATTGAAGACAGACTGGCACAAGACAGTGTAAATAATTTACTGATGGACTGAGGATTTTTATTATTTATGTGCTGCTCCCTGTTACTGCCACTTTAGCTCAACACACTCGGATGCACAGTGGGCGCCGCCAGTGGCCATTTAGGTGAACGCCAAATGTTCTAGCAAACTGGTGGCAAGGCTACTAAAGTCACCCGGGTGTAGAAAAATAAGGGAAATATGGGTGACTTCTGTCATTTTCTGGTGTAGAAAATATTGATTTCTATGAGAAATATTAATAATATAATGAGTTAAGGTTTGAAAGGAGTATTCCTTTTTGATCCCTTGGAGTTATGTGGGTTTTGGAGTAAGGACCCTGATAATGTTGAAGGTAGTTTTATAAGGTGACTAATTACATTTTCTGAATTTGTGCCTATAAGCTGTATAATGCTTCTCCCCCTTACACACTAAGCACGCTCTCAGAAGAGTGTGTGCATTTGTTGCTTGCATGCACCAGTGCAAACTTATCATCTGAAAACAACAATTTTGGCAACTGCAAGGATTCACTTGGGTTTCTGTGTGAAATGTTTGGAGACTTTCACAGCTAAACTTTGGGTGACAAACAGCTGTGTAGAAGAATTTTTTTTTGCTCTCGGCACATTTTTCGGACCGGTGTGTGTGCCTCTCCCAGAGAATGGCATTTTAACAACCGAATAATGGCAACTGTGTAACTCCAGGGAAATACTTTGACTTTCCTGTAGATGCTTGTTAATACAGCACTTTTTTAATTTATATGTACTTTCTGCCATCTCTCCTCTTGGACGTACGTGTATATCTTTCTAACTTTTTTGCCAACTCATTAAAAAAACCTCTTTTTCCGCCATAGGTCACACCTCCAGCTGAGGCCCCAGTAGAAGCCCCAGTTGAGACTGTGGTAAGAACAAACCTGCATTTCATAGTCCCCCTCCCCCTCTTCACCTCTCACACACTCAACCCCTTTTCTGTCCCCCTATCCGTCAACCTGCTGAGAAAGTATTCAGTTGGTTTTCTTTTGGGGGAGGCCAGAGGCAAATCAGGCAAGTGTGTACTAGTATAACTAGACTATAGGTCAGCACACCACTTTTCAAGTGAAACCTGCTTTGATTTTGTGAACATCTTTTAAAGACACAACTTTAAATGTCATGTGTGTAATTGATAAGTGGCCATTCTAGCGAAACATGCAGCCCTAAAATAAAGTATAACACAGTACATTTAATGAATAAAGAACATGCAGGCAACACATTTTCAGTGCATGTGGTTTATTTTGCTCAAATTTAACACCAAAACAGTCGTGCAAAAGACTCCATACATGAAACCAGACTAACTCAGAGTTTCCACTCCACCTTTATACGTTTCTAGCAGCAGAAACTGGACAAGAAACAAAACTTTCAATGGAAAGGTGTCCAACGTTTTATGACATAAGCTTCACACCTTTTAAAAAACAGCCACACTTTGCCTCAGGTCTAATTCCTTATATAACACAGTACCCTGAAAGAAAGCACAAGCTTGTATTCAGATTCAATTTTAAAGACTTTTGAAGAATAAAACATTTCTAAGGATCAACTTGAAGTCCTCATACAAATGACCATATTGATGTTCATTACTGACCAAAAGAAGAACTGAAACAACCTAAAATTGCAGTTTTGTGTAACCTGAGTGCTGCAATTTTCGTGAAAGCTGCAATTAGCTGCAGTCAGTTAGATTAGATGTGATTTGAGTACTAGAGAGTGTTTGCTTTTGAGTCTTTAATAGGTGAACAGCTTTTGTGTTGTTTCTCTTTTATCTGTCTGTCCATCTATTGAGCAAACTATCCATTTGCTAACATGTGTTTTTATTTCTCACTCTTCAGATTGAGCAAGTGGAGACAATTGTCATAACCACAGAGACTGAACAGGTAGGACTGATGATTTGTATCAATACAAACTCTGTAGCCATCATGCATGTTAGATCATCATCATTTTGCCCTGGCAGAAATTGTTGACCAGGGCTTCATATGGAGAGAAGTGTTGCCTGTTTGTTCCTGTGTTGCATGCTGCATGGTTTGTTAATGTGTGCCGTGTTGACTTTGCACGTGCAGACGCAAGAAGTCTGCGAGGAGCAGACTGACGTCACAGCTGAGATCTTGGCAGTGGAAGAAGCTGAGGCCGTGGTGGAAATCTCTATCTGCACCATACCAGAGCCTGTAACCGAAGCTTCTGAAGAACCAGCCACAGAAGAACTCACAAGTGACCAAGTTGAAGCAGAACCTGCTGCTGATGAGGCGGTTACAGAAACAGCGGTGGAGTCGGTGGTGGAGGCTGAGATACCTGAGCCGGAACAGCTGACTGAAGAGGTTGTTCCTGCAGCTCCAGCTGAGGCCGAAGACGATGAAGCTGAAATAGAAGTGTTGGCTGAAGAAGAGGCACCTGAAATCCCAGCTGAGACCGTAACAGAGGTGCCTCCTTGATAAAAAAAAAAAAAACCTCTTTCTTCTTCACTCTTCACTCTCTTCGTTTTTTATCTTCTTCTAAGACCTCCAAATGATGCAGGAGTTCAACCTTTCTTGTTTCTTGTCGTGTTCATCTTGTGATCGTGTGCAGCATGCGGTTCAAACAGTTGCAGTCATTGTGGAGGTTCCCCATCATTCATTTTCTGTAGTATGTCTGTTAATGCTTTACTGAATATTTCACAAAAGAGTTGGGTGTTTTTTCAGTGATTAGGTTTTCAAGCAGGAGGTCAAAAGTCGAACTTCCTCAATGTCTGCAATTGTTTTCTGTCGTGGTTATTCATTGACATAATGTCTTTCAAAATGTAACTTAACAGCAAAGACTAATGATATACTCTGCTGTTTCTTTTTCACACATCAGGATGCTCCTGTCCAATCTGTGGAAATCCCAGAGGTGAATATTTGCTTTTTTTATCAAGAAATACATTGTTGACTTTTCAGCTTCCATATTGACTCTTGCTAGATCATTTGCAGCTTTTCTTTTGAATAAATATTAGTACTTCCTAAGTAGTAGTTGGACTTTGGCCAAATTTTCATGAGTTGAACTGAATATTGACATGGCAGTATTTGTTGTCACACCAGGTACCGGAGGCCGTCCCTGAGGCTCTGGTTGCAGAGGTTGAAGCCCCCGTAGCTGAAGTCCAAGAGGTAAAAACAAAACAGTTTGAAGTGACATGTTATGTAACCATTTTGCCTGACTACATGTTACATATAGATCACCAGAAGTTGATGGATTATGCTATTGCATATTAAAGCATCTAGAAACATCTCTTCAGAGAGTGTGTGTGCTAATATGTGTAAAATCTTTATGTTCTTGCCTTGTCCCCTCATGTCCCTCCAGGTTTCAGCCCCCCAGGACACCGCTGACAGTCTGATGGACGACTTTGTTATCACAGAGTCTGTCTCAGCAGTGGAGGTCGACATTGCTGAGTCTGCGGCTGTCGAGCCGGTAAGAACTGCACGGAGGGAAATTTATCACCACACACTGCAAATGTTACTTTAATTAAGCAACATCTTTTTAGTCCCAAGCAAATTACTCAGTGTCATTATTTCATTTTGACACAAATCTGACTAAAATGTTTTTGCATATAATTAATTTGCACAATTTTCGAGCCTAGCTATTTCAACATGCACCTCTTTTTGTTTGCAATATTTAGGAAATTTTGGAAGTGAGTGACACACTCACCATCCAATCAGAATCTGTGGATCTGACGCCCGCTGAGCCTGAGCCTGCTGCTCCCCCTGCAGAGGAAATGGTCATTGTGAGTTACTGTCAGCCTTCTATCACTTTACATAAACAGTATTATACAGATATTTTGTATATGAAATATAGAATGAAATATAATGCAAGTATTCGCTTGATACTGGCCTTATTTATTTTGCTCATCCAAAGAGTATCTGGGGCTTTCTTCTGTGTAGTTGTTGACTCCTAACCACCTCTCTCTCTCTCTCCCTCCTCCTTTCATTCCCAGGACGCCCCTGCTGAGCCGACATGTTTGGAAAAGCTGTCAGAAGAGCCTAAGGCAGAAATCTGTGACATGCCATGTCAGATGCAGCTTGCTGTGGAGTCTGCACAGCTCAGCTCAATGGTAAGGAGAGCTTAAAAAACATTGGGATGAATAATTTATCAGATGTGTGTTATCGATATTGGGGATTTTGAGTGCACTCACCTGATGTGATGTCTTGTTTTCTGCTCAGGAGATGTCAGTGGAGCCCGCGCTGAATGGACACATTGTTCATGAGGTGTCCATTGAGGGCTAGATACACATCACACAGCTTGGAAGACCTTTTTTTGTCTTTGTAAGTTTCTGACAATATTGAATCAGTGAGTTATAACAAAGGTTGGATCTCATTTCTTAGATTTCTTTTTGTTACAGACACTAACTCTTTGTCCTGTTTGCTCTTCGTCTGTCTTTTAGATTCCCCTTTGGCCATTTGGAGGACTCAAAGCTTTACGGCTGACTGTGTTCATTTTTTAGGGCTTACACCAGGAAATCGAAGGGATATCCACACTTTGAAGTGCCTTTCCGACCCTGGTTCCTGTCAAAACACCAAACCAGATGCCACCAAGCCAAAACTCGCTGCATTCAAGGCAGCAGAGCAGACTGTTGTTATAAGTGTGCAGAAATGGAAACATATTTTGTCTCCTTTTTAATCTGTATTTTTCCCTCTAAACACGTATAGTGAATTTGCATCAACAGTGGAAGCAGAAGTGCTCGAGAGGTGGAGGAGCCTAAAATAAGATAAACGGCAGTGCCTGATATTTCTTACCATTTCTCCAGCACGTCTGCTTCCACGCCGCGTACACTCAATGCATGTGAAAACTGTCGATGAATGTGGCTATAGTTGTACTTGGGCCTATGTTCATAAGGGTGGGAGGGACGACTTGTTTTCAAAAGGCTCTTTTTACCCTCGAAGAGACACATCTACAAACTTCCCCCTAGCCTCCTCTTCTGTCCCCTTCTCTGTCCTCCAGTTCTTTTCTACGCCTCAACTAAGTGCCATTGCTAAGGTTAGTGTGGTGTTAACACACACCCTGAAGCTCGAGCTTTAGGCTTCATGGCCACTGGAATCTGACAGTCTGAGGGGACGAGCTGAGAGGCCATTTTCTGTTTCTTTTTTTTTTCCTTCACTTTTTTAATTCATTTTGTATAGACCATATGATGTGCTACAGTTTTGTGTTCAAAGTCTGTTCTCTGGAGGGGCAATGTAATGTGATCACTGTTTATGAGCTGACTTGGTCCACCTTTGAAATAAAGCTGTAACTCATCATGATGCAGGTGTGCTTGTCTTGCTTCCTAAACACTATTGCGCTCACATTAAATACACAGATAGAAGAAACCTGCTAAAGCTTCAGAGATTTCATGATGTAATTTAGATGTTAAAAAACACAAAAGTACACAACATGCAGGCTTTAACCATTAGCCCCCCTAGCGGCTCCCAGGAGCCTCTTCAAAAATGTTTGAAAATGGATGGGGGGACAATTTTTTTGTTTTAATATGGTTTCTGTGGGAGGTCAAACATTCTTAACGTTTTACAATGCTGTAAAAATGTGCATAATAAATATTAAATTTCAACGGATTTCAACATTTCTGTCAACGAAGACTTGCGTCATAGCCTGCGACACACGTTTTCAGCGCGACGCCGTCACCGTGCCAGGCAGGTGGCTGTTGTAAACAAACCGGCGGATGTGTCAAGGGCCATAGATCCCAAAGGGCAAAAAGAGACTACCCAGTTGGGATTGAGAGAAAAGCTGCGATTGCAGTGCTTCTGGAGAAATTAGAGGAGCGCAAAGGAAGATTTAAGAAGTGGATTGCATCTCCAAACTCCACTACTGCTGCAAGTTTTGTTGCAACCCGAGGGATAATAAAGCGTGGAAAACCGGTCACGGATGGTGAATACATGAAGGATTCATTCATCAAAATATCAGAGCACCTATTTTCAGACTTCAAAAACAAAACCAAGATAATCCAGCGCAAAGACGGTGAAAGAAAGGACCATTAAAGTGGCAGCGACATCACCAATCAGCAAATCAAGGACATTAATTCAGCTCCAGCGTACTCAATTGCCTGTGATGAGTCGTGTGGCGTGATCGATATCGGACAGATGGCGCTGTTATGCAGGTATGTGAACTCTGATGGGCCGCAAGAAGAAATGATCAAATTAATACCTATAAAAGGCCAAACACGGGAGGACTACAAAACATAATACATTAATATTGTAATGGAAGTTAACCTTAAAGTACCAAATATCGTACAGCAGAGTAGTCACGTGGTGAGCCATTATCTCCAGGATGCGCTGCAGGGAAAATAAACATTTAATCATAAATTCTCATTATGTATTTAGTCATTTTGATGGTAGGCTAATATAGTTAATATAAACTTACAGCCTGTGTTGCCTTCATATAAGGCTTATATAATGCTTTTAAATTTTTGCGGCTCCAGACAGATTTGTTTTTTGGTCCAATATGGCTCTGTGAACATTTTGGGTTGCCGACACCTGATTTATGGCACAAAAAAAAAAGGATTAAAAAGAGGCGTCTGTGACCTTCGACCACCAAAATCTGATCAGTTCATCCTCGAGTCCAATTAGAGTTTTCTTCCATTGATAAAAGACGAGTCATGTTTACCTCTTGAATTATTAAATACATTCTCACAATAATGTTTATATGTGAATCTTCAAAAAGACAACAAAACACCAATATATTTGACTCAAATCAAAGTTTTTTTTTAATTATTTGTTTTTGCATTGAAATCTACATTCATATTAGTATGATGTAATTTGGTACAGTAAACACTGCTGATGTGTGGTTTTGCAATCCTCCCTCTTTATACTATGATGATACTGTCAAAAAGAAATTTCAAGCATCAGTTTGTTTTTTTCTCACTTAGGTTAACTGGCCCCTCAAGTTGGAATTTTAACAAAAAGTCAAAATGCAAAACAGAAGCAGGAGGAGAACAAAAGAAACAAAAAGCGAACAACAAAAAGACAGACTGAAGGGACAAATGATAAACACATACAGCTTAACAACAGAGAGGATATATATTTGTAAAAGCACATTCTTATTAATAATAGATGCTTTGGAATGAAAACAGCAACGACGCGGCTCACTGTGATCAACCAACAACTGTCTCACTTACATCAGCACATTCCACTTATATATTATCTGAAAATTTTCACTTGTGCCAGCAATGTCATTATAACCCCCAACCCATCCCAAAAAAAACATAATAATAAATAAGAAAACAGGTGATTTGATTGGTCCATGAGGTAAAATGTAAAATAAAGGGAATTAAAGAGCAAGCAACAGTTGGAAAGATAAACAACAAAAATGTGGGGAAAAAAATAAAGTTAAGAAAGAAAAGATTGTGATTGCAGACAATGATGCCACACAAGGTTTCATTATCTTCCCCTCGAAAGAAACACACACACACACATTCCACCTTTCACACACACAACCATTCACACAGTCAAGCATGTAACCCATCAACACATCAGGCTGTAATCTGAACAAAGCCACTTGATGGATGATAATATTTTTATATTTACACAGAAGTCATGATTAACTGACAAAAGCTCAGAATGAACCCAAGAAAGAGTAAAAATCAAGAGCAACCAGATTAAATCACCTTTTTCTCTTTTCATTCCTTCACTTTTTTGATCTCCTCCTATGCACTGACAAAAAAAATGTCCACTGAACTAGGCGCTGGAGGCGGGAGGGGCTTACCGAGACGGAGAGAGGGGTTAATAATGACAGTGGTGATAGAGCACTGTGAGCGCTGGGGAGGCGTTTATTCTGCCGCTCAGCGCAATCAGGCAGGTAGACTCCTCTCTGTTTCTTCTACAAGAGAAAGAGCACTTCGATAGAAGAGCCACCGCCCTTTCGGACTACCCTGGTTTGAAATCAAACACACCTACCTCCTGCTTTGTAAGAGGTCTGGTGTGAAAGAGCATGCAGTTAGCTACACAGTACAGCCTGAGTGGGTGGAATTAAAAGAGCACTTCAAAGAAAACAACAACAGACGCCCGCTTGGGTTAATATGGGGCTCCAAAACAAGTTCAGCTCCTTTGTCAGAAGTTCAGGATGCAACATCAATCTGAGGAGTGTGTGTAGCAGTAACTGTAATGGTAGAAGCAGCACTAGTAGTGTTCAGCAGGCAATAGTCTCGTCTTTCTGGAGAGGGATGGCTCAACAACAAACCCAACCACCTGTTGACCCTAAAAAGGTGCAGCAGGACCACTTCAAAGTCTCAATGTGTTGTGTCTTGTTTTGAAATCCTGGGAATTTTAATCCTGCGTCTTCTGCTTGAAAGACAGGAGTCAAGTTTTTTTTGTCCGTTGGTTGTTGTGGCTGGTTTGTTCCAAGATTCATCAGCAACATTCGCTTTTTTTTTTGAGGCAACTAAGCTTAAAAACACTTCCATGTTGGCTGGCATGCTGAAATACAGCCATGTTTTTTTTAACCAGTCAGCAAATGACTGGCTGTTTGCAAAAGTGCCAGGCACGAATGACAAACGGACCAGCCACAGCTAGAATCTACCAGCATTTTATTAGTGTGGGCTCACTGAATCTCTTTATCTGATCACCACGTGAAGATGATAATCAGCTTGGTCATTTTTCAAAGTCTTTGTATTACATGAGTTCCGTTTTCTTCTTCATGTGATTGTCGCCCACTCTTCCCTCCAGATGTTTGCAGCACCTCTCAGGCAGTCGTACAGGTAGGCAGTGAGTTTAAGAACTATCACAATGTTTATTTTCCTGGCTGTTTATGAACCAGTGAGGAAATAGTCCCTACAGCCGGACGTGAGGCAAAAGGTCTTTTTCCTTGACTGTAGAAACAGAAGAAAGTAAAGAAGGAAGAAGGGAGTGAAGGGAATGGTAGAGAGGACACCTCTTAGAGGCTCCGCGCCCCCTAAGGCCCAATGTGGGCTCAGTCCTGTCCAATCTGGCCCAGACTAACCCTTGTTGGGTTAGGCCAAATCCAGTCCAGTCTTGTCTGGGCTGGTCCAGCTGGGATCCAGACCAGGGTTTTAGAAGAGTGCTTTGGATCCCTGGTTCTCGAACTCTGACCAGGCGTCGTTCAATTCCATGAAGATCATTTTAGCGTAATCTTCATAAGACTGGCCTGTCGCCTGCAGAGGGAGAGGAGTGATAACAGTTGAAATATTTGGATAAATAGCTTCTTTATCAACAGTATTCAGTCTTATCATGTCTTCCTGTTACCTTATCTGGATGGACGATCAGCACAGCCTTCCTGTAGTACTTCTTCACCTGGTCAGGTGTCACCAGGTCGGCCATGCCCACAGGCCTCCAGCGGGTTTCACCCTCCCACAGCACGGTGTGCAGAGTGGACAGCAGCGCTCGGATGTTCCGCTCCTTTCCCTCGATCCAGTCCAAGATCTGCAGCATGACAACAAAATAAACCGTCACTACACACAAACACAGATCAGCACTCGGAGGCTACTTTGTGAGGTTAAGCTGCAGCTGCCCCCCCTGCCAGAATGTGCCATGCTGGTCTATCCAATCAGCCCTTTTGGCAAGAAACAGAAAGGACAGATTAGGTGACTCAGAATACCATTTTGTTCTCACAATTTCATTTGGTGCATTTACCAGTGAACCACGTCAGTTACTCAGTAACCACAACTTAAATTCAGTGATATTCAAGCAATTTTTAAGAATTTTCAACCTCAGTTTCCAGACTTTAAAGCCCATCATCACATTTTAATTGCTACCCACAGCAATCATTTATTGAGATAGTGTTCGTTTTACCAGCTGTTCATATCAACTTTGATTATATGTTTTGATCCTGATTAGTTAATGAATTGTTAGGAGTGACTGTGTAGATGAAACCACCAGATCCTGCTGAAAATCAAGTACAGAGTATATACCAACTTAAGCACATTCCTGACCTTGAAAACATGATTAAGATGAAGCATTTTCCAATGTTTCAAGATTATTTGAGGACCCTGTGAATTGCACTTTTAATCCTTTATTTATGCAGGAAAGTTTCATTAAGAGCTGTGTTTTTTTGCCCCCCATCAACAGTCTCTTACCTGTAATTTAAGTGGATCAATTTCTTTTGTCATCTCCTGTCTCCTCATTTCAGCGATGGTCCTTGGTCCCTTTCTATCAGGTCTGGAGGCAAAACCCTGAGTTGACAGCAGGTCCTCAAAATCATCCTCCTTTACCTTTGGCTTGGGGCCTGCGTCACAGCACGGCACATAGAAATCAATGTCTGACGTCAATATTGCAAGCAGACAGAAACAATTTACTTCCTCTTCAGCAGCTGGTGAATTCTAGTGCTTATTACTAATTACATTTATGCAGTAATGTGTAGTTAAGTAATAATTGTGGGGGGAAAAAATATGATCACTTCCCCTCTACTAACTGTCTCTTACCAAATCCAGGCCCGCGGACTCCTCTGTCCTCCCTCCCGCCAATGACACTAGAGAAGTTGAGGTTGTAGTTGGGTTTAGTGGACTGTGGGCCTGCAGGCGGAGGGGCAGAATGTACTTTGGGTGCGGACCCGGATGCTGATCCAGACAGCCAAGGTTTGCTCTGGGCTGAGGCGGGTCTTCCAGACTGCCAGGCCTGGGCTTGAGGCTTAGTGGAGGAGGAAGGAGCCTTCGTGCTAAAAGAAGGCCCCGAAAAATTTCCGCTGGAGGAACCTGCAGGAAAGATGAAGGAATGAGAGTTAGTTGAATAAAAGTTTCTCTTTTATGAGGGGTTCTAAGGGTCACTACTCAGAGTCAGTGCAGCATCAACATTGCAGAATCGGATCTGTAACACAGCCTCTTACCTGGTAAATTGGAGGCCAGGTTTCCGAGGTCGGCAAAGGGATCGAAGGTCTGAGACTTGGCCTTCGACATCGATGTCGCACCAGAAGCTACAGACACAGTAACAATATGTGACTTAACATTTTTTAATACTAAATTTACAATTCATAGTGCTGGGTAAAGCCTCCTCCACCCACCTGTGTTGGTGTAGCTTGGTTTGTTGGCGGTGGCGCTCATGGTAGCGGTGGTGCCAGCTGCCCAGCTGTCCCAGCCACCCAGCAGGTCTGGTTGGCTGGCTGATGATGTCATCTTGGGGGTATCATTCACTAGCTTATCTGAGAAAAATAACCAAATCTTCACCATTTAAGTTTCTTTTCCATGTTGCTATTAGAATATGTAAAAAAAGAGGTGAAAGGTTTAGAGGGAGAACTGAGACTGATGTACTCACTGAGGTTGAAGAGGCTTGTGTTGGAAGCAGGAGTGGGGTTACTGTGGGCTGAACCTTCAGTACCCAACAGGTCTCCAAACAGGTCCGGTCCAGAGGCCTGCCGAGATGAACCCACAGTGGAGCCGACACCAGAGCTCGACCCCATCCCAAATGGATCAAACAGGTCGCCCATGGCTGCAGCGAGATATGAAAAAAGCATTTAAGATAACTGCTATGATCTTTAAAACAATGCAGGCAGCATGTATTACGCCTCAGCCCTTACATTTGGAGTCCTGTGTGGACCCACTGGTCGACCCACTGAAGAACAAGTCTTCCTGCACCGCTCCCGTCTGAGCAGCAGGGGGCGCAAACAGGTCGTTGAGGAGGTCGCTGTTGCTGGATGCAGCTTTCATTCCTCCCTGGACTCCTTGGTGAGCAGCAGCAGAGGAGGAGGTGGAGGACATGGAGGGGTCGGAGTTCAACCCCAGGAGGTCAGCTGTGTCACCGAGGGGGGATTCCTGGGCTGCAGGAGGGGTGCTCTGAGGAGAGGGGACACAAAGAAAACTCATTGTAATGGAGTCATGGAGCAAATAAAGCTCTTTTGCTCTACTTTAGTATTGATACTGATATAATCCAACACTTTCCCCACCTGGAAGTCAGCATCAAACAGCGGCTCACTGGGGTCACGTGACAGTGGCTCCCCGCTGGGGGCAGAATAAGAGTAGGACTCTCCCTCTGACTGATCACTCAGGTCCTCCTGGTCGTTCATGGAGCCCCCTCCTTGACTTTCTGATGTCTCCGGATGGCCGCCCACATCTACAAACACAAGAGCTGGTGAGTGGAAATTTTAAGGCAGTTGGAATCAGTCAGTAGGGAAATGAAGAGGTCAGGAAAAACTGAGGCCAAAGCAAAGATATTCTTCATTATAATGGCACAACTATGGCTGTAAAACGTAGATGATTTTCAAGCGGACATATTATCACAAGGAAAACATGTTCATACCTTCCCAATCCAGAGTCTGGAAGAAGTTGTTGGCATTGCTGTCGGTGCTCACAGGAGATTCTGGTTCTGTTGCATTGGAGCCTTCTGGGGTCTGAGCGGGCTGGGGCGACTCGGAGTCATAAAAAGCAGAGGAACCTGGCTGACGAGGCAGCTCTGGCTTACCTGTAGGGATAAAGGTTCAGGGTTAGTTAATGTGAAGACGTGAATTAGAACAGAGCTGTGGAAAAACATGCTTCCAGTGCAACTGAGGGCAGAAAGGAGGACGTCTGTAAACAAACAAACCAAACCTAACCAGACCCTGACACCAGAGACTTGTTCTTGTAAGAGAATACCACGTACCAAACTTGCTGAGGATCTCCTGCTGTTCATCGCGAGAGGAGAAAAGGATTTTGGGGTTGAGGCCCTTGGTTTGAAAGCCCTCCCATGGAGGAGTCTTGGTGCTGGGTCTGTCTCTGGGCTCCACCTCGATGTCCAAGTTGACCTGGAACAAGTCTGGATATTTCTCCTGGATGTCACAGGCATCCAAGTCATACCTGAGGAGAGACAAGCCCAGAGGAAACAGGAAGTGACGGAAAAAGGAGTTAGAAATTAGGAAAGAAGAAATATGTTTCAGGCGATGTTGTCATACAAGAAATAAGAAATTTGAAGCTTTAATTAAAGGGGATCTTTTTGTTAAAAGTACTGCAGGTGTTTTTCTACATACTTGGCAAACTTGACAGTAGTTGCATTTCTGGGGACGAAACCTGTGTGGAACTGGATCTGAAACATCTTCATGGACGCCATCTGAAGCACAAGAGAAGTTAGTTTTTTTTGTCCAGAATGTGCTGACAGTCAGAGCCCTTAAGCGTTGTATATGTGTGTGTGTGTATGTGTGTGTACCTTGGCCTGCAGACGTCCTCCCAGTGTAGATCTCGCGTGGTAGATCACCACCAGTACATCTCCTTGGACTGTCACATTGAGGGGAATCTCTGCTTTGCCGTCCTCCATCTTAAAATCCCTGAAAAGAGCAAAAGAGAGCGGATTAATAATTGAAACACATTTTTTTTACTCCTTTTATCTGGGGACAGCTGAAGTACACTCTTGCGTGTGTGTGAACTTACTTCATCTTGTCGTACTCCTGTGATGTGGTGAGGACTCTCTCGTCTCCAACATAAACTTCGCAGAACGGCCTGCACCCGTTACGCTGCTTGTTGAACAGCGGCACGGGCGTCATGACGATGGAGCGGATTATTATGGGCTTGCTGTGAGGGACGATGGGCTCCTCTGCCATCATGTCGCACATATACTCTATATACCTGCACCAAGCAAAAGCCATATCAGGATTATGCATTTTTAGCTAAAGAGAGAATTTTGTGGCATATAAGGAGGCAAAAGCTTGATAATGGAGACAAAACATTAATGTGGGGATTTGTGTGTTTTCATACCTCTTGTGTGAGGGTGCTATACCAGGCGGGCAGCGTTTCATTGAGAACATGTAGACAGCAGCCTCAGCTGTGGTGAAAAGGCGACAGAAACACAGGAAGGAGCAAACTGCTACGGCTGACGCTGCCCTGCCATCCTGCAGAGAAAAAAAGCGAAGGTCACAATTACATATGTAGAAGCTGGGTGTCCTTATCGTCTGCTTAAGTCACTGTATTGACTTCCTCTCCTCATCTGAGCATGCATGAAGGACTAAGGCCGGAGAGCTCCTTGCTTTTCACTTCACTTCTGGGTTGTTGTTATATTTGTTATTTACATCCAGCCAATCTAACGGTTCTATTCAGCCAGAGTTGTCTCATGCGCCCTCTAGTGGAATTCTCCAGTAGAAAGTCTGTGGAAAGAGATGACTTACCAGACAGTGTACTATACAGATGTTCCTCTGGTCTTGTTTGAGCCATAGATGCATGTTCTTACACACACTGTAGAGGCTGCGGAGGTTGGGGGCACGGCGCACTTGCCAGTTACACTCTGAAACCTGCACGTGGAAAGACACATAGCTGAACACAACATATAATATATTGTATAACTCCACACAAGTGAAGGGCAACCCGACTGTTACTATAGCAAATATTGAAATTATGCAAAACACTGCTGACACGGTTACTATAAACAGTCAACAAACGATCTACTCAAAGCAGTGACACACCCATATAGAGAGTCACACCCTGACACCCATCCACCCACCACAAACACACACACACACACTTCATACCCTGTTGTGGAACCGAGACGGCCTGTATGATCGTTTGGAGAGGTTGTAGACAGCATAGTGGCCCGCATGACGGGAATCCAGGAACAGACGGACGTCCTCAATGTTGTTCTTTATCGCTGACTCCACCCCCTCTGCTGGGAAGGACATGACTACACACACACACAGATACAGAGAAGTAACAATTACACCAAACGATCAAACAGTTTGATCTCTTCCTCCATCGTACAATGCTTAAGTAATGTCTGATTGGAGACGTAATTTTCAAATTTAACAAAAAATTATGCAGAAGTTTTATGGAGGGTACCGTGCCTACCTGCTATTCTGGAGGTGATATACGAAATATCTAGGTCCCCTTTGGCATAGCTGTAAAAGAAATAAAAACACACTTAAGAAAGGAGCACATATACACTATGTAAGAGAGGAAACACACTAACTACTACAAGAAATAAAACAATCTGACTAATGTCTGGGAGAGCATCAAATACAGCCATTAACAAAGAGCTTGGTTCTGTATTACAATACATTAATATAACCCTGGTTTAAAACAACGATGTTGCAGGATGGAGATCTTCCCAGCATCTCTACCAAAGCTTCCACACAGTGCAGAAGATTTATCCCAGAATTAAGCATATTTATTTCCTTAGCCTTGAATGTAGCACATGCATCTGGCAGGTGCTTGTTGTTGCATGGGATTACACTGAGGTGGGTCACTGCTGCCAATAGCTCCTTGGTGTTATTGGCAGTTAGTAGATGTAAAAAGTAGACTTTTCTTTTTGAGTAAAAGAAAGCATATCGGAACAATGACAACAGCAAAAACAACGCAGAATGATTCTAACTAAATACTAAAACCGAGTACACACAAACGAACTTTTGCCAAGCAAAGAAATTAATCCAGTATGCTGATGACACTTGGATGTATCTGTATGTTATCAGGACAGACAAGTGATGCTGGTTGGGACACAGATTAAGCCGAAATGGTGATTTAGTAAGCAGTGGATCATAACAAAACCTTTAACTAGTCATTCAGTCATCCAGTCATTCATTAGGCAAGTAACTTGGGCACATGGAAAGATTGTAGCTTGACTAATTGAACAAAAATAATTAGGATTGGAATAACATAATCTTGAGTCAACTTTAACAGAACAAAACCTATTTGTTGCATGAAAATTAGTAAGTGAGCACAGACGATAAAACAGGAAAAGTGACAAATAAATGGTTGAATAGATACCTAAAAGTATAGATAATTAGCTCAAATGTTAGCCAAAAGTAATGGATTAATATAATAAGTAACAGATTAATGTTTCACTTGTTTTTTCATTCGCTCATATTATTTCCCAATCCTCTGACCCTTCCATTCACTCCAAAAACGCGACTCATCCGTCGCATCACGCTCCGCATTCATTCGATTGAGTTGTTGAATGTGTGATGTTAGAATCAGCAAGCTGTGATGGCGGACACGGCACAGCAAAAGGCTTAGTAGGGGGTTTCCTTCCTCTAAATTAAACACAAACTACAGGAGCACACAGAGCAACGCATGAGTTGACGCACTTCACTGACCCATATTTACCTTGGGTTGCTAGGTGATGGACACATAGTGGGACCATGAGGGATTGGGACAGAGAAAAGAAACAACAAAAAATAAACAAAACGACCAAACAAATGGAACAAACCGATGTTGGAATAACCAAATGAAACATCAAACTTTAATGGGTATGGGTGGAGTGGATATTAAAGGAACACTTTGCTTATTCTCCAACAATGATTCAATGACTCGAGTGTGGGAAGTTCACAACTTCAGAGCTTTCCATCACAGTGGAGATTTAAGATACCAAAGCAGCAAAATGTTCCTTTTAAAAGGTAAATGTGGGGGCAGGGTAGGTAGGAGCATGAATGCTTACATAGACCATTTGCAGGTACTTTTACTTGAAGTTGATGCATATATGATAACCAAAGCAAACATGGCGGTGGGATTTTCTTTGTTAAACAACTGATGCACATGTGAAGTTACAGTTGCACAATGTGAAAAAGCTCAACTGAATATTCAATCCACTGGTTAACGAATATAAACAATGTGAATTATGTCCATGTTATGCCAAGTGAGGGAAAAAAATGGCTGACTGTCAGGTTAAATGAATAAAAGACAATCAGACTGATCTGTAATGACATTAAATGACAACAATGATAATCATGGTAGGAAGACTGGAGTGGCTTACTTTGCTACTGATTGGATGACCTTAGAGGAAGTGTCCTTTATGTTGGTCAGGAAGCGCTCCGTTCCTCCCCTCAAGATATCGAAGAGGCCGCTGCCCGCCTGATCAGGATCGTATATGCCTGTAGGAATCATGGGGAGACGGAGAGAATGATAAATATGATAAATGTGTAGTTTCATAGCACTGGCTTTGAATGTAGGGAAAAAGTTGGGCTGTTTCAAAAAGCTTCATTCATAATGTTCACATTAAAATTCTAAGACAACATTTGAATGCTCTGCACCTTTTCTTTTTTGCATATCATTTAGGCAAAACTAATATAATAATGCCCAAATTAGTGCTAGAATTTAGCCTTGCCAACAAATTGTGTAAAACAGAACTGAAAAAAAGAGCCAATCTTGTATAAGCTGAGGAATTGCTTTATTAAAATTAAGGATCTCATTCAGGGATTTTCTTTAGGGTGATGACTGTTACGTGCCCTCCCCCTTTCCCTTTACTCACAAGTCTGTCACTCATTAGATTCTTGTTTTCCCTCAGGTGCAGCCAGTGAGGCTGATTGAGGGAAGGTTACAAAGAGGGGGTGGCGACCACCTCTCACTCTCACTCTTCCACCTGCAGCAGCAGCAGCTGCAGAGCGGCCTGTAGCTGGTGCTCAGGCCTTTTGTTTGGTCTGGGTTTTCCTTTGTTTTCTGGTGCGACTGGTGGCTCAGTTTTCGGTTTTTATTTCTATTTCTTGTTTTAGTTATGGTTCATGGTAGAAGGGGTTCTTTTGGATCCGACGGCCCATTGAGGGTTGGTCCAGAAGTTCCCCTTTCTTTTGTTTATTTTGCCAGCCCACCAGTATCAGTAGTTTTATGTTTTGGGGTTGTTTGTTCAACATTTTATTAGTAAATCAGTGTTTCTGAACCACTCCTGACTTTGTGGCAATTGTGTTAGATCCCCTTTATCTGGAGCCTTTGGTGGGGGTCGTAACAATGACGTCAAGAAATATGACGACAGACATTTGAAAACCTCAACTGGAGCTTAAAATGTAAAAGGATTACACACAAAAAAGCACATTCCTTCTTAGCTGCAATGTGCACGACCAATTAGCAGCAAATTACAGAAATAGGGTCAAGAGCAGATTGTGAAAAGTAAATGCATTGGATAAAATCAGTAGCTTCCAGGTGTGCTGGAGCTGCTAGAGGTTGAACAGCAGGGCGATGACTCAGACTGACTCAACATCATTTATTGCTCTGATAGTGTGAATGGACAGGAGGTCTGGAGCCGCTCCTCGAGAGAAAATGTTCTGACTTTGGACAGATGGCTGACTTGCCATGCAGAAATCCTCTTAATAGAATACGCAACCTGCACGTGCGTGTGTGTGTCTATATCTGTTGTGCGTCTCCAAAAGCCACTTATTGGAAAAAAGGCCCACATAAACAACAATGATTTCCTCACTTCAGCTTGTGCTCTTAATCTTACTTCAAATATCCTTATGAGTGAAGAATGAGCTCTTTCTAGAGCTTGTGTGCTTTGCTTCAGTCTGCTCTGACAGACTGCAGAGTGTGAAATCAACAACAGCCATCGTGCCAAATACCAAAATGTGGTCTATGGTTGTAATGTTTGTTTTCTCTTACTCACAGTTTAGCAGGTAATCTGCACTGTGGCTATTCTTTTCCATTCTGCAGAAACGCAACTTGTAAACTAAGCATGGCAGCCCTCATTGCCCGTGATATACAAGCATAAATCCCTCCTTAACACAAGGTGCAAGTGAGTCTGTTAGCCAGTAAAGGTCAGTCAGGTTTAGTGGGTTACGGAGTTACTAGAATACTGTGGTTAAACGGGTTAATACCTGAGGTGAATATCTGCTCTACAATTATTTCAAAACCACTTAGAAATAAGACTGAGTGTGAGATATCTCATCATCTCCACCAATTAATGTGTGTTAGATGCCAATCTAACATGTATGAGGATCTGAAACTGACCTACTGACTGTTGGTCATGAGGTCAGAGGAGACTTTGTAGTCTGGGTGATCATGTGAATTTACCAGATTACATATGGCCATGTGTAACTCTGAGATATGGGTGGGATATGGGTGTTGTCTTGGAGGTGTGTGTGTGTATGTGCATGGCTGATTATAAATGAGGGGTTATAATAGTGTCGTGATCAGTCAAACGCACAAAAAAAAGCTCTGTTGCCATTTCTTCGTAGCAGTATGTGATTATTTCATTAGTCAGTGTGTTGCTGTGCAGCACAATAAATATATGAATATACTAGGAGTCCTTATGGGGTTATAGTTTGTACTTCAGCACACAAATGAGTTGTAGAAGTTCACTTTTGGAAACAGAACACTGACTTTTAAACCAACACTGCTCCAAACCTAAATAAAGCATAATAATTCCATCCAAACAACCTTTACCTGCATTGTTGTGGACGTTGTGGATCTGCATGGGCGGCTGGGCTCCGTTGTTTCCAAAGCCTCCGTTCTGCTCCAGCAGCTGCAGACATTCATAGCCGTCAAACACGGGACGCCAACAGTAGTACGGACTCAACATTGTAACAGGCGAGTCAACAAAACGAAGAGCAAGAAAAACTGCAGCCAGGACCAAAGATTTTGCCTAAGATGCTCAAAATGTATCCTCCCCAGTTAATGCAAAAAAATAAATACCAAAAACATTAAATATAGAAAAGAAAAATGATGGAAAATTATTGTCAGAGTTCAAAAGAACCTCCAAAAGTAGCACAATGGCAACAAACTGCACATTTAAAAATAGTTAGTGTCAGATGTGCGAGATAAAACAAGAGTCTGGGTGTGAGTTAAGGCAGCCAGACAGACTCAGCATCTCGCTTCCGCTCTGGGATGTCTAACACATTTCCCTCTCAGTATTTCACTTCCATCTCTGCTGCCTTCCTTCTCAAGTTTTCTGCTGTCCCTGCTCACAGTCTGCCTCTCCATATGTCTGTGCCGAGAAGCAGCAGAGAGGCGAGGAGGCGGAGGAGAGGAGGAGGATTATAATCTCCTTATGTCCAGCAGGGAAACCCCTTCTTAACCTTAATCAGATCAGCGATCGCCAAATCTGCCTTCACTCTGCACACATTTACCTTATCAGGATTTGGTGTGATAAAAAGAAAAAAAAAGTTTAAGATACAGAACTCAGTACTTCAGTCATTTGTTCTGAGCAATGGCTTAATCTGGGAATAACATGCAGCACTAAAGCACAGGAAAAATTAGATTTTCCTACAGTGGTAATCGGTTAATGATTCCCAAATAGATATAAAAACATTGAAGTATTCATAGTTTTATCGACATGTTATTCCAGATACATACACTGGCTCGGCTATACGTCAGTGATTTGCTCACTACACACCAGAAAGTTTGAAGAAGGAAGAATCAGTTTAACCCCCGGAGATTTTTGACATTGAAATCAGCTTTTCATACTGTGAAATCACAACTGCGCCTGTGGATTTGGCGATAAGTAGCAGGATTTGTGGATTTGTGTTAAGAATCATAAGAGGCTGTGGCTGCTAAGTTGCTCGTGGCCAGCCGCCGCGCAGGCTGAAATGCCTTTCTATCCCCAAATCTTTGCCAAAATCTTAAATCTGATTAGCTGCCGTGTGTGGTAGATGATCAGACACTTTCCTGCCTTTACAGTCACTCAATACTGCGGCGTTGATGCCACTTCATGCTTGTTTTTTATTTCAGTTTCCCCCAGGTCCCACCTTTATGTCTCTTTGGGCCATGCCAGCTGGGACGAGAGGAGCCTGGGAGAGAGAATACAGACTCCTTTGAGTCTGCCACTGTGTGTGTGTGTGCTGGTTGCATGAAGTGTAACCAAATTAGCAATTGAGAGCGAGCAAGTGTGCATGCATGTTTACACACACTGTGGAAGAAGACGTGTGGTCGGCCTGGTCAATATTCTCTTCACAGGCTGGCAGACACTGAGGATGTGCCCCTTGTGTTGCAGCCTGTCAATCTGTTTACTACAAAATACACTTATCACCTTCTCAAAACTGATATCTGAAGCAGAAGCCACCAAACAGCAAGAGATAAGGAGGAAAACTTTACATGCAGCCTCTGTTGTTCTCGGCTAGGAGGACAGATGAATTCATCAGCCGCAGCCATGACTTTGGTGAAAATTTAAAAACTGTTTCTTTTGAGCTCAATCAAAAAACAGTGACTTTCACTTGAAGATAAGAGCTTGAAAAACAGCCCACAAAAAGCAGCAGAACAGCACAACACAGTAAATATCTATCTGTATTAAAGACAGCAAAAGTACTTGCAAACATTTTATTGAATTCATTCTTAAATCTAGCGCTGAACACAATCACCCACCTCTGTAATGGGAGACTTGGGGTTGACGTTGCGTGCTGCTGCGATCTCCTGGAGCTGGTTGACCAACTCTGTAATAGACAGACGCTCCTCCGGGTTCACCTTCAACATAGAACCTGGAGGAGGAGAGGGAAAAAGAAGGTTATATTAAAAATCTAACCAGATTATTGATGATTATTATTGTTATTGATGGCAAAATAATGAGATGCATAAAAGAAGCAATTAATGAAGACAACAATCATGTTATTTTTTGTAATGATGGAAATCAAGGATTATATGATGAATTTTTTAAAGTATGTCATCAATAAACATACAAAAGGTGGTCTAATAAACTTGTTAAGCACTGTATATGCCTAATTAATAAAAAAGTAATTTATCAAATGCACAGCAGTCAAATGCATCAAATGCACAGCCACTGATGCAGGAGATATACAGGTTGACTGTGTCCACCAGGTGGAGCTGTTTAACCTAATTAGATTAGCCATAACAAGGTACTGGTGTTAATGCCAGTATTCAACTTGTCATTGCATTTTTCTGAGTTTGACCTTTAGTGGCAACTGTGAACTGTGAACACAGAATGAAGGTACATACGTATGAGGTTGTGATACACGGTGTATTTGACATCGTTCTGAGGGATGGAGTATTTTCCGTTGACGATTTGCAGCTTGGCTCCCTCCTCGAATGGGTGCTGCTTAAAGCACAACAGGTAGAGGATGCATCCCAAGGCCTGCAGGACACAGTGGAAACGAAAAAGATGGAAATTAAATCTCAACCTGCCGGCAAATGTGTTGTTCTGATCTGTGATCATCTTGGATCAGCTGTGACACTGAAGGACAGAAAATATTTTTTAAAGTTCTGACCCAGATGTCCTGTTTCTCATTGATGGGGAAGTTGGAGTAGAGATCGATCATCTCGGGCGTCCGGTACGCTGGAGTGGTGTTCCTTGTGATCTGCGCACAAACAAACAAACACAGCTGTTGGACCACTGTGGTGTGTAGCAGCTGATAAATCCAGAGCCAAGAATCCAACTACAGAACTACAACTAATCTTGCTTTCTTGAAGCCAATAAGTCAAATCTAAACTTAACACCTGTCATCTTTGGATCTTACATCACACAAAGCTCTTTCCTGCTTCCAGCCTGTTAACCGGTGCATGATAGAGACGCACATTATTACATTTAGAAACCAAGACATCTCTGGGGTCCTGCATGCTGAGGTCAGTGTGTGCTCGTATGGTTATGGTATTAATATAATTACCCTGATTGATCGGTGCTTCCTGGACCTGGAGCTGTTAATTCAATCAACGGTTTCTGGTTTCTGTCCAGCACCATGACGTCGTTACTGAAACTGATCTATTCTAACGTATGGTTTTTTTTCTCTTTTTCAATTGACGATCTGACTTTCAGGACTGTTTGGTAGTGTTTTGAACCAATAGGGCCTCAAATGAAAATTGCCACATTTTGTCTGTGAAGCAGCAGAACATGTGTATTCAAACATCTGGCATGACATAATCTTGTTAAAAATGGATTCGGTCATTAATGTTTGTGACAAATTATTCCATAGCACTTTGTACTTTTAATCAATGTGTGTAAAACATCATTAAATTGATAAGTTCATTATTCAAAAGAAAAAAATATATATCTAATTTCGAAGACTCAATGTCAAATAAACTTGAACCGATGTTTGAGTGTGTGTGTGTGTGTGTGTGTGTGTACCTCGTCCTCCACCATGGACCTCTTCTGTGCCGACCAGCTGTAGTCGGGGTAATGTGACACTGTGGTGGCGCTGCCAAAGTCACACAGCTTGATGGTGCCCTGGTTACTAATCAAGAGGTTCTCAATCTGCAACATATCAAGTAAGCAGAGGTTTAGCATGTCAGTCAGTGCACGTTTAATGACAACTTTGTCATCATAACAGCCCCTAATATAAAGCATAATCAGCTGTGCTTAGAACTGCAGACAAACTGAGGCGTTGCTTTTAATCATTTCCTTCCAGGGTTCTGATTATTATGCATACTTCATCATCCACCAGCTCTTTGACTCATCGTTCGCCCAGAAACAACAAACCTTGAGGTCTCTGTGTGTGATCGGAGGCTTCTGTTTGTGCATGTGCTGCACGGCGCGGCACGACTGGTAGAAGATTTTCAGCACAGTGTCACATGACAGGGGAGCCCTCTGCTCCACCCGCTTTATAAAGTCCACCAGCTGACCTGAGGCAGGGGAGATAGAGAGCAGATGAATGAATGAAAATTTAAAAATCTGTCAAAATGAAAGTAACACCTGCAACTACACAGATCCCCTTTTGTGTCGTTTGTAATTTGTCTGATGAATGAGGGACAATATGCCGCACTGCACATATCAGGCCATTAAAAAGTCCATCATAAAATGAAAAGCTGCTTCACAGACATTGAATGAATGGCTGAATAATGTTAATCTTTCCCGGTAAGTGAGGTTGCTTACAGAGCAGAAAAAGAACAACTGAATGACGACAAGTGTCGTAAATTAACAGTCAGACTGAACGGAAAGGAAGTAGATCAGGAAGTAGAAAGGCTGCAGACTGGAAACGGTTTCATCACGAGTGCCCTTTAGTTTGAGTTACTTGGGAATGGCTCTGCGTCAGTGCAATGAGTAAGTGCTTAGAGAGAAAACAGTGAGAAAACGTGTTGTGTGTAGTTACCTTTACACAACTCAGTGAGGATCAAGAACTCGGCCTGTCCGGTGTCTGACTCCTCCTTACTGATGGAGGCAGCAGAGCAGAACTGGACCATGTTAGGATGACCGGACAGCTTTTTCTATGGAGCAAGCAGGTCAAGGAACAGTACTGTGGAGTCAATCCTGGCTTCAGATCAGTTATTTCAGAATCTCAAACGGAAATCTCCAATCATCCACTAAAGGACAGAGTTATTTGGACTTGCCTGTGACCACTTTTTTTCACAGTAAAAATCTATAATCACCCTAAATAGCAGCACATCTATTCTAAAACTTTACTGTAGCTTAATGATCAAAGGAAGAAAGGATGATGGTTGGGTGATGGGAACAATTTCTGCGTCATCAGCAGAAAAATTATGCAAAGTTTTACAAACACAATGTTGCAATGTTGCCAGGAACACCACGCTGCATTTACCAAAAGCCTGTGACTCCAGTGTGCTACACAGCTTGAAACAAACTATTGCACAACAGTAGAAAAAAAAAAAAGAGATGTCCCAGAAATATTCAGCTGCTGGCCAAAAAGACCGAGTTATCTCATTGATAAAAAAGCTGTAATATAGCACAATAAAACGTCTCCTGAGACACTGGAATCCAGGAGGCTTCAGTGATTTGATATTCAGAAGCACAAAGGAACTTTTAAATGATCCTATTCCTCCTGGAAACCACTGAATAACAAATCTGTGAGGGGAAACCGCTTCACAATTATTCTTTTTCTGTCCTGCTCATCACTTCTTCTCAATATACACACTTCAGAGCTTTAGGAAAGCTTTAAAGAGCAGAATCACACCGCAGTGATGCATGCTATCATAGAGTTAAACACTCTAAATATATATTAGCTCCTGTACTGCGCATTCTGACATTCTGTGGTGTTGTCTGTAAACTAAAAGTGATCTGGTAATGACAGTATACTCTTAGTATACTTGTGAAATCATGGGTTAGAGTTTAACTTTCCTTTGTCACGTGTTATTGTGCTGTGTGGGAACACAGAAAAGCTCTATACAATCAGAAGAAACAAACAAGTGTCTTTCCATCACGGTCTGGAACTGATAAAGGATACCATGAAGCAGACTTCCTGTATGATTTCCTTGTTCTTCTCTTCCTCGTTGGACAGCAGCCTCTGAAACAAAAGCACACAAAAGAAACCATTAGTTGGTTGTTGTTCTGTGAGACATCATCTTTTTATTACACATATCCATTACCGTCACCAATTGACTGATACTGAACTTGCAAGATTTGTAAAACAGTGTTTGTATAATAGTAAAGTGTACTGTTCAATAATCTTTAATTTAATCTTTTTGGTGCACAATCCACATAGAAAAGGTCTATTTTCACTGCAGCTAAAAAATAATAATCAACCACAATATAAGTATTTTTTCACAAATTGACAATTCAGTTTGGATTTAGACCCAGAGAAAAAAGAAAAGAAAAAGATATTCTAAAGCAAACAAAACCCAAACATGGCCAATATTTAGCACATTCATGTGTTTTCCCCATCCTGTAGCTGCAGGCTTGACCTTTTTCTCACATGTGCACCTATCATCATATATCCTGAATTAAAAATTGCTTGCTGAACTTGCTGAACGATGACATTTCAGTGCAGTATTTCATTTAGATGAGAAATGCATGAGTACACATACAACATGGGCAGAATAATAAAGTACGCAGCAGATGGTCCCCACATAATCGGAGCTGTGCCATAATTCTTTGAGCCGTTTTCATTCTCCGAGAAACAACTTGCTGGAGAAACGTTCAATGAGTTTAATGATGGACAACATAGCAGGAGGCGTAGCTGCACACATTCACATTTTGGTTCATGATATATGATCAGCACAACATAGTGTCTAATGTATGTGTGGCGTGTTATTGTGACGGGTCACATTCACTATGTGCACTCAATCGATGTTCCTGATTTGGTGCATCATTTATAGATGCCGCCATGCCTACTAACAAATGAGTTAATAAATAAAAATAAGATATTGAGTCGTGCAGCAAAAAGTCAAAGTACTCAACACATTTCCTCAGTGTGTGTGTCTCTATCTTACCTTCAGGGCGTAGTCTTTGCCACCGCTCATGTCCTGGGCTTCATACACAAAGGCAAATCCACCTGAGGAAAAAAAAATGACAGTGTTTACTGGCACAGTAAACAGCACATGAACTCTTAAACTCTTAAATTGTTACATAATTGTCCATCTCAGATGTTCACTGTGTTGCAGGAAATGCATGACGCAGCGCAGGATGTGTTGTAATATGTTCTGGTATGATTGGTGCAATTTAATGTGTTAAAGTGATGAATGGCTGTGTGGATCTGAATTTATTTATTGTTGTTTATTTATGTCCATGCCAATGCTCTGTGACATGACTTAGGGTAGTTATTCACAACTAAAAACAAACACATGGGTCAAAAATAAATATCTAATAGCTGATTTTTTACTTTATTTAATGCCAAAATCAGGATCATAAAAATGTTAACGGCGGGGATCGGTCTAAGTGTGTGCACACAGTAGTACAAGAGCACTTTGTTAATACATAATGTTCATGATTATTGCACATTATGTCGCGTGAGACAGCCATAAGGACATGAGTTGTAACGATAATAAAAAATTCCAGTGTAGGTGAAGACAGCAGCACACCACACATCCCACTCCACTCCATTCCAGGAGATTAATTTAGCTTTACCTTATGACTGTAGAGAACATTAAAAGCTCCATTAGTGCCCTGCTTCACACACTCACAAGCATTTAAACCTGGAAGCTGCCACGTAAAACCACAGGACTATGTGCTGGCTACTGAGCAGCAGCAGTGGAGAAAGTGGAGCTTTAGTGCCTTGCTCACACCTCCTGTCATGAGCTCACTTCTGTAGCCTGTGGGCAGCTGCTGGTTAACACCTTTTCACTGAAGGTGTGGTTGAAACCTGAACAGGTGACAATATAGGCAACACTGCGGTGATAATCAGACAGGTATCAGCAGGACAGACTGATTCTCCTTCCTCCTGTTTGCTGATTTATCACAGACAAACATACAACTGGACAGAGTGTTCTCAATTTCTCTTTAAAAAAATGGCACAACAAATGTGTCTGAGAGCCCGGTCACTTAAAAGGGGTCACTGGTTGAAGTTCAGTCCAGTAACAATGTACTTTGTATATATCAGCACATCATTATTAAGGTGTCGCTCTTTTTTTGGATTCAAAAGTCACTGTGGTTATTGGACAAGAACCTTTGGTTTCACAACTTTTTCACCAAGTGTGTGTGTCTTCGTAGGTCAATGCTTTAGCAAGCCACAGTCCAAACACGGCCAGAGGGAGGTAACCATAGGGACGAGTAAATCAACTACCAGCCTCGCTTTGCTCTCTGAAAACTAGAAGAATGAGCACGCTCGAGATTCTAATCTTTAAAGTTTTATAGGCAGGGCTTTTATTTTGCCACTCCTGTTTTAGGATGAAAGGATGCCATTGGCTTTATTACATTTTTGAGCCCATACTCTACACTCAACACACAAGAACCAGGTATTGAGCAGGAATATCATTACGGCAACTTTTGCGTGCCATGCCAGTGTCTTTACAGGCCTCTCTGTGGGGATCACATGACTTCCTCTGTCCTGTGCTGGCAAAGGGGAGGGAGTGCAAACTCAAAGGCTTCATTACCTTTGCTCCAATTACAAATCCACGCCAATAAAACTACTGGGAATGGGTGCAAAGATCCGAATCCATCACAACCTAATGTATTTATTATTCCAAGGGCACCACCTAGACCTCTCCTATCCTATCAGTTCCAGCTGCTCAGAGGAGGGCATGAACGCCAAAAGAAAAAAAGCCTGCCAGATCTCACTCTTCCAAAAAAACCTGTTCAGTTACAATTTCATTCTCTGTCTCACTAAACTTAAGAAAACAGAGTGTGGTTGTGAAACTGAGATCAATACTACCATGGTGACACCACCACTTACTTGTGATGACTTTTTCATCAGCAACACATCAGAGCGGTTCTTTATAGTTACCCAACAGCCTTGTGTGGCTACTTTGAAGTGGAACAAACCTTGAATAACCAGTGCCTATCTGCCCAAGTGGCTGACAGCAGACAGACGAACTAGTCATGGCTCTAAAAAATAGAACCATCTGGTTACAGCCATCCATTGTGCCCTCCCACCAAAGACCTTGTTGAGGAAACACAACAAAGGCACCTTTCAAACAGCGTGATGGGAGTCTGAAAGGGGCAAAGATTTAGTGTAAAATGATCTTGAGTTAAACCATCTGCTTTGATTTTAAAAGTCCTGTGTGTCTCCTTTAAGCTCTCCTCAACCAACCATCATGCTGAGGATGTGCATAACTAAATCTATACGGAGGGCAATGTTTTCTGCACTTTTTTGGAACGCAGTTTGGACTGAGAATGAGTCAGAGAGTTGCGAAAAGTGGACATGGAAGTTGGTGCTCTAAATGACAAAGGACAGCCAGTTTCTGTTAAAAACCGTTTCCTTGAGCTTAATGAAGCAATCTATGAGAATTAGTCAGCAAGTTCCACGTGAGGGGACCAGGCATGGCTCACACTTGTTCAAAGACACAATAGAGAGACTTTACAGCTTTTTCAATGTTGATAAAAAAAAGTCTGCACACTAGGTTATGCCTCCATAAAGCTTGAACTGTCACTTGGTGGTCATCAAATGAATCTGTATTCATTTGAGCATTATCTAGTGTGCAGATATTGCATGTATTGCTTTTGTAAACTTCTTTGCCAACTTTGACCAAAATTGGATTTAGCAACAATTAGTTATTCATATTTTAGTGTTTCTTGGATCTGTTATTTTGCCGTTGGGTGTGTGAGAAATTCATGTTGACACATTCCATAGAAAGTGGAACAAGTTTTTCCTGCTGAATCACTGAAGCCACAACATGGATGAGTTCAACTCTGACCTTCAGATCTGACCATGCTGAAAACTCTGCTGACACTCAACAGTGAGTTAATTATTTGGTGCCTCAGTGATCTTACTGCATGTTGAACTGATTTTAAAACTTTTAGTTGTTTACCATCTCTGGTTAAATGTGATTTAACCACGTTCTTGAATAAACAACATGAAAAATAATGATCTCTATTACACATTTACTGTCTGCTCTAACAGCCACTATTGCAAGTAACTATAAATCCATGATAATATAGTCAGCATGTCATGGCATTTTGCAACAGGGACAAACATCTTTGTTCCCTGCCACACGGAAGAAACACAATCTTTGGCTTTGCAAGTGTCCTGTAACCAGAGTCAGAACTCTTAACAGACTGAGGCTGCATTATTATCATCAATGGTTGCTTAATAGTCGTTTCTTATCATTTTGCTGCATACAGTGATTAGGTACAGCCAAACTGCATCAATCCATTTTCATTTGAGATGGCAATCGACTGGCAAACAAGTCAATCTTCAAAAGTGTCGTGCAGACAAAACGTTTGCTGATGCAAGCCTGCAGACCAACTCAGAAATGTAAACACCAGGTTTCACCAATACAATTATCTTTTATTGTCCATTTGTTTCTATTACAGCCTCAGCCAGAAACACGAATAAAAGATTAAACGGATGGATCAGGTAAAAAAAAAATGAGGACTGGCACTAGATTTATGTGTTTAACCATTAAAAATACCTCATACCCGGTTAAGTAAGTTGTGGTAACAACATTTAGATGGCCGGTATTTTCCCTCATTTCACCACTATGTGCCTTTCTGCATCCTCTATTATGATCTTTCTTTTGAGTCAAACAGGTGCTGCTGCCAAGGAAGATGATAAGGTTGGAGGTATGTAGAAACTATGGTGTTGGGAGGTAAAGTGCAGCTTTGCAGTTAGCTGCAGCTATTATCAGGGAGAATGGATGGTAATGTGCTACAGTTACAGTTGTCTATGAATCACCTGCACGTATCACAATCTGGAAATTAATTTACTGCCTCTTGGACACACACGAAACTAAATTATCAACTGGTGTTTACTTGGTGACTCATAGCTCTGCAGTTGCAAACGCTATTGTCATTGACTACCAGTGCAAGTATGTCACTAATGTTAGCCTGTTAGCTAGACCAGCTAGCTAGCATGCCTAGCCGCACAAGATGTTATCATGATCTGCCGGGAGTGGTAACACAATCTCACCTTCAGCGATCACCCTCTTGATCCTCAGTTTCATGTCGCCGAGCTCAACGATCTGTCCGACGAAATCATTCTGGTCCCGGCTGGCCGCTCCGGACGAGCCGGGCCCGGCTAGGAAATCCAGTGCCGACTGGAACAGGGACATTTTGTCCAGCGCCCTGCTTCAGGCTCACAGAGGCCGGCTCCAGGTGAGGGGAATGTGCCGTTTAAATCCAAAGCAGACTGCAGAAAATACTCTCCGGTGGTTTTCTCTGTTATAAAGGCTTACGATCAGGTGATATTATTCTTTCACTGGAAGCAAACATCCTCTTCCTGCTGCTAGGCTGACGAGGCCGCCACCATCGCCAGTGCTGACTTCCGTGAGGGGTGGTGACGTCAGAGCACGATTTAAGTCATGTGATGTGGAGAAAACTTATGAAACAAAAAAGGCTCTTCTTTCATATGTACAAAATCATGTTGCAACGTGTTCAAATATCCACGCTGCACATGAACATGCTGCTAAACCTTTGGGCTAGACTGGATAAGGAAGTATGAATAAAGGCGGGTTGTGTCTGCAATGAGAGTACCTCAAAAACCCAAATTCATCATCAAGCTGCCAGAAAACATTTTGTACAGATTGATTATGACATATCTGGTACATACAAATTTATTCAATTCATGTAAAGAGAGTTTACTTGCTCTTGAATGTGTAAAGTCCTCTGACCAGTAATAGGCGAACTCTAACATATATTTATGCTATTACACATGCTATTAGATTTATGCAATTCTTAACAACTTTTCAGATTTTCTCTTGTAGGGTATGGCAGCATCTATTCAGGTGTAAGCTACATTGATATGACCTTTGTTAAAGCCAAATATAATGGCCAAGCATACTATCGTGTCAAACTTTCTAACATATAACCTTCTTTATAGGTTTATATAACAAGAGCTGTAATCAAAATTATTATCTTCAGATTTAGACAAGGATAATATTCCTGTAGTGAACCATATTGTGTATTAGTCCGCCATCTACTGGACACAGACTTTTATGCAATTCATGCCATAATAATTTATGTTATGATAAAACTTGCTCTTGACTGTAGAAACGTCAATAGTAGTAGACCAGCCTTAAATATATTTAGGCTCACAAGATCTAGAACAAATCTAGTATGCTATAGGATCGGCTTTAGCAGTAAAGCCTACTGTTGTGTCAAACTTTATAACATATAAAATTCTTCTACTGAAAAAAGCTGTAATCTAAAGTATTATCAACAGATTCACACTAGAATAGGATATATATTGTGTATTAGTACACCATCTACTGGACACATAGCCTTTTATCCAATGTATGCTAAGATATAATGAAAGTAGAGAAGTTAATAGTCCTCTGGCCAGCCTAAAATATATTTAAGCTCACTAGAACTGCCTAGAACAAATATAGTAGGTTACGGGATAGACTTTGGCAATAAAGCAATCCATAAAAAGTTTTTTTTTTTCAGTGTTTTGTTGTTTGTCTTGTTGTGTATTGTGTTATAGCAGCACCTATTCAAATCTCCATTGTTATGACCTTTGTTAAGGTCACATTTAAATGAAATTATTTCTTTTTTTTATGACAGCCTTTTTGATTTCAGAAAAAGGTGTAACATATAACAATCTTCTGCAGAAGAAAAGCAGTAATCGAAAGTATTATCAGCAGATTCACACATGGATAGAATTCTTGCGGTACACCATATTATGTATTAGTGCGCCATCTACTGGACACTACGGGACTTTCTGTCAAAGTTACTGTTACATATTTGGTATCCAGCTCCACACAGAGGGACTTTCAAGTTTTTTCCCACCACATACCCATTTTGCCATTCACTCTCACTTTTTTTGTAATTACAGACTTTTCAATTTCAGCACAGAGGCCTAGCCTATTTTCCTTTTCAGATTTTATAACACACAACATTCTTTTACTAAAATAAAAAGCTGCAATCTGAAGTATAATGAACAAAGCCATTCACTCTCACTGTCCTTTGAAATGCCATATAGGGCCTATGATTAAATAAATAAATAAAAGAAGTCAAGTAAAGCAGAGCACAAAGGCCATTTAATGGGTATTTAAGCAAACAGTCAAGTCCATTTTCTTCATGCAAAAACACATGCAAATAAATAAATAATACAATAAAATATAAAAGACAAGAATCAATCATACAGAGGAGGAATACAGGAGATGCTAGGTGAGTGTCTAGGAGTTGTATCATGATAGTGATCTTCAATCTGTATATCTGTGTAATCTATGTAACTATTTTATGTGAATGTGCCATGCAATAGTTTTGACAAGCTCAGGACATGCAGCCACCCCGGCCCAATCAATAAGAAATATAGGCTATTTATCAATTGTCATTCATTTGGCATACTTGTTCTGCATATGCTCAATAATGCTACAAAATACAAAGCAGGAATGAAGTATGCATGCATCACTTACATATTTTACACAACAGGATTCCGAGAGAAATGGTTGGGAAAGAATTCCATGATGAATTACAATGACAGATGCTACTTGTTAGAAAATGTGAGCTTTGGATGGACCACAGGAAATATGAGCTTATGTGGAGGCAGAGCCTGGATCAACAGATGAAATGAACTCTTGCTGTGGAGTGATGCCAGGGTCTATTTCAGGTCAGCTCAGATCAGGTCTCAGTACGGTCAGATGTGCACCAAAAAGAGTTATCTCAGTGAAACTGGAACATATTCAGGATGCAGTCATAATAAGCAAGATTTACAGAGACGTGCAAGGCTAAAGGCACACTTTCAATGCCACATTATTTGACAATCAAGGAAAAATTTTATTAATTTTTCAGGCAAGCGCTGATAGCCTCTGTCACATACACCACTCACTACTTCTCAGCAAATATAAAGATTTACAGAAAAAGGATCTTGTGGCTGTGGAATGTTTTCAGACGCTTTATGTATTTCCACTTAAGTACCACAAAATTTACACTGGTGAGTGTGCCAGCAGTTGTGGTAAGCAGGGAGCCAGTGAGCAATACAAGCTGCTTCCCCTCTTCTTCCTTTCTTTCTTTCTTCTCTGAAATATTTCTTGGCCATGTCAGATTCAACTCAATTGTATATTTGATAGCAGCAACATAATGGAAAGAATTACACCCACGTATTAGCAGAATCATCATATCCAACATCCGTTGTTTTGGCTAATGCTTTTCACAAGGTCTAACCACAGCCCATTTGATAAAAGTATAGTCAAAACGTGTGATTAAGAGGGTTATGTATATAATTATTCAGAAGATCCAGTATGATGTGTAACCAACATATTTCAAAATAGAGTGTGAGATACAGGGCCTCAATTGATGCAATCTGGACTTTGGTTCCTAGGTATCCTTTAAGGACACCAACACCACATATTACAAAATATGATCAACATTACAGGTTAGGTTGCAGCATTCTGGTTAGCAAATCTCTTTCTTCTTTATAACATCAGCTGTGCCAAGCCAACACACAGCAGTGCATGAAGTCAAACGACAATACATTTGGTTACAGCAGAGATTGTCATTCAGTGCAGATTTTATGACATTGGTGAATAAGAGATCATGGCTCCATTCTCTTTTATTTTCTGTGAAAAAAGTAATGTTTGATTTCAGTGGATAACATTTCCATTTGCACTTGGTTAATGAATGTGAACAAGAGACTAAAATACTAATGTTCACAAATTATAAGACCATCATGATAACAAGTGTGCAAAAAAAAAAAAAAATACAGTAATGGTTTATTATTGCAAAAGTGCCATTGATAGGGTAAGTGATTTATGGGCATATGGATATGCAAACTAGTCAGAATATTGCAAAACTGTACAAGAAAATCTCAACACTGTATCAAAGTTTGAGATGGCACCACCAGACAGTGAGGAGGGTCGTTGTTCCCTCTCCCTGATTGGGCACACCTCTAAAACGCTCCTACCATCTTGCTCTCTGATTGGCTAATATTCCACCATTGAGCACAAAAAGCTTGTTTACCATTGATCCAACGGCACGCCAGTCCGTCGTTGATGATACGCCTCCAGCATAGACCGATCTGTCGGCTGATGTGGAGCCAGAGTGCTGAGGGCCAATCAAAATCCTTCATTTTGACAGGCAAGTTTCCCGCGTGCACGAGATACTCCTCCACACATTTCTATTGCGCGTTCACGTGTGGGAGGTGTTCAAGACTTCTACGGGATTACGAATACAGTCTATACTTTAGGTTTAAGCGTTTGAAAATGCAGGAAAAAAAGCAAATGCAATTCTCTTGGCAAGTGGATAACATCGTGTTTTAAAGTATGCACAATATAATGACAAACTATCACTGTTTTATTTACTAAGGCCCATAGAAATACATCATTTTAAATCTATGGCATTGTCAGTATAGGGTTATGATGTTCTGGCATCCACTCTGTAAGTATTTAAAAACAGGCAGGGTGTAGTCTTGGCATTCACACCTATATCACCTATATAAGTTATATCAGGTAACTTTTAAATCTCAAAGGGGGAAGCTAGTTTGGTTACCCATGTAACAACAGTAGTAACACCAAGACACAAACTAGCAAATATAGAAGGATAGACATAAGTGATGCACATGGGGATAGTTCAAATAAAACTGGTTTATTACCAGTTTTAATATAGAAGGCCTAATCCAAGAAAATTGAGTAAAGAATACAATGCCTCTGAAATATAGTGAATAATTATATATTTGCACAACACAGAAGTACGTCAAGTAAAGTACAAGTACCTCCAGTATAGTACCTGAGCAAATGGTCACACATACATTGCACCACAGCAACACACACTAAACTAAGTACAATTTATTCAAGTGCTGTACTTAATGAGCCATACCCTGAGAAAATTAAAAAGATGCTTACAATGCAGGACTTTTACTTGTAATGGAGTAATTTCACAGTGTGACATTAGTACTTTTACTTAAGTAAGGGATTTGAATACGTCTTCCACCACTGACTAGTTCACTGAAGTTTTGAAATTTCTTCAATATGTTGTATAACCAGACTGTATTGAACGTTTTGAACACCGTGCGTTCTTGAATCCAGCTCGCTCGCTACGTCATGACGCAGGGGCGTGGCCTGTCAGTTTTCCTCGGCCGCCCCACGCTTGCCTTTGACAGTGAGCTTCGCTAGCTGTCGCGCGCTGTAAGTCCCCAGTCAGTCAAACTACTTAGCTAGCCGGTGATCTGACTTAGCACGAGCCCTCACCTCAGGGACAGTTAGCTTCAGCAAGGCGACTCGCGCTAACCGGTGTTTGTCAGCCGACAAAAGAAAGGTGACGAAACAAAGATGTCTAAAGACACAGAAGGGAAAAGCGAGAAAATTATGGATATGGAGAGCAAGGTGTTGTGGTACCCGGACTCCAAGAGGAACACACTGATGGACAAGTTTAGGATACAGGTCAACGGGGACTACGGACTTAATCTGGGTAAGTGGAGTGGAGAGGAGGGAGGGAGACAGACAAGGACCCAGACAGACAGAGAGAGAGAGAGAGGGGGAGAGGAAGAGAGAGAGAGTGGGGGTGTTGCAGTGAATGCAAGTGGGATTGTATTGAGCCAACAAAGATGGATATCTGAGCTGAATAAAAACAGAAACAGTGCTTCCTTGCTGCTGTCTATACATGTTGTGTAATTAGCACCAGTTACCTGTAAATGACTACTGTCTAATGTACCAAGCTAGCTTTGCTAGGCACCCATTTAACAACACTCATTTTAAAGAGAGTGAATCAGCATAAACACACATCTGCATGTAAAGGCTAATACAATTAATAATAATAGTGGCACGTCCCTTTTTGGTAATAATTTAGCTGTTTACAACACTGCAGCTCTGCTTGGCTCCCCTGTTATGATCACTCCCTGCTCCTCAGGCTGCAGAGCTGCAAGGCGATGAATGAGAGCGGCCTATTTCAATTGTCTCTTTGATACCGTGTAATTTTAACACAACAAGGTTCTTGAGGAATGCTGAAAAACCGGGTCCGGTAGTGAATGGATAGAGAGAGAGAGGGAGATAAAGAGAGAGAGAAAAAACAGAGAGAGAGAGAGAGAGAGAGAGAGTTACGTAATCAGAAGAGAGGGGAGCGGTAATGGTGTAGATATCTGTGGCAGGTGTGTGTGAAAATAATTAATAATGTCATTATTAGAGTGGAACAGCTGTGTTATTTTTCAAAGCTGTCTGCACGTTTGTGTTAAATTCTTTGGGAATCTTACAGATCCACAATCTTCCACCTCTTATCTCTCTTTTCACCAGATATATTGGTTCCTAGTGTACAGTATGCAATCTAGTTATCCCCAGAGGTACCCAGTCTAGTAGTTGGTCCTAAGGGGTTGCCAGATAAATAAATTGATTGTAAGTTGTAAGTCTGAAGTAATCACTGATTCTCTGTCCTCTAGCCAACTACAATGACCTGTACCAGTGGTCGGTGGACAGCTACCCAGATTTCTGGGCACAAGTGTGGCGCTTCTGTGGAGTCGTCAGCTCCAAACCATATGAGGAGGTGAGTCTAGCCTCTGCTGTGTCCTGAAGGAGGATGATATCAACTTTCACGATTATAAGAACTTAAAAGCTGACAGTATAACTTAAAAATGTATATACTTTTGTAATAGAAATGGCTGAGTAGAGATTTATTGAAAGACCTGTTTCCTTTTCTTATGTTTTTTTACACTGTAAAATAGTTCCCAGTGTAAAAACAAAACGTGTCTCATGAGTAAAAATGAGTAAAAGTTTTTTATTGTGTCCAAGCATGTTTTATTTAAATGAACTACAAAATGACATGTGAATGGATTGACATTGTATAATGATAAATTATGTAAATTATTTACACATTGTTATACCTGATTTGCATACATATCCTTTGTGTTGCAACATACTTAGCCTTGAGCTACAACTGCATTTTAACAACGGGTTCTCAGAAGCCCGCAGTATAAATATCACTAAATAACTTCCTTATTGTGTTGTGATTTGGAGGCAGTAATATGATTCATCCTTCATAAGCAGGTACATTATTCATTCATTCAACTATTTTTCAATACAGTAGCTGCTACAAAAAGGCCAATTTGCACCTAAAATGTACACATTACACATTTCCTTTTATTAATAATTTGTGATCACTTTAATATCTGAAACTCAAAGACTATAAGGCCTATAATGGTATTTGTAACAGTTTGTTGACATTGGAATTACACATTAAATAGCCAGTTTGAAAAAGGAGGTTTCACTGATTTAAAATTATTATTTTATTTTTATTATTTTTATTTAATTTACTGTCTAATCTCTTAGTTTTACATCTTGTTCCAGGATGTAGACTCTCAGGTGGGTGTGTGAGGTAGTAAATAGTGTCTGAGCTGGTGGCGCAGTGCCATGTTGTAAACACACCCCATTTGTACACATGGATAACACATTCCACGTCACATAATTCCACGTTACATATTCTATTTCTAAGCATACATTACCTTACCCACCCAACCTGTTGGGAAGTTTTCAGTTAGAGAAGATAGGGAGATAATTAACCAGTCAATCAGACATTTTGTCTCAGTGATGCGCAGTGATCTAAACTATTAAACACGCTATTGTTGATAAATTGTATTCTTTTGTTTTGGGTACAGTAATACAGCTAGCTGTTACAGTGGCAGAGGCATGTTGATTAAAACTTTGAGCCATTTTACTTTGCCATACCTTTATCTCCCAGTCTAATTTTTGTGCTTATTCCTTGCCAGCAAGAGCACTAAAGCTTTACAAGGAACAATCTTGGTCAACAACAATGCTCTGTCTCTCCTGTGTGTGTGTGTGTGTGTTCTGTGGGCGTGGACTAGGTGGTGGATGTATCCAAACGGATCTCGGATGTTCCAGAGTGGTTTAAAGGAGCACGGCTCAACTACGCTGAGAACTTGCTCAAACATGCAGACCAGGATAAAGTAGCTCTCTATGCTGCAAGTAAGTAAAGTACAGAATATGAGGCTGCAGCTTGAATGTTGGTTTTATTGATCTCCAGCAGGAATCTAATCCCCTATCATGGCTGTGTTAATGCCATGCAGAAAGCAAAACACATAAAACAGCAGCCATTTTTGGTTTTATTCTCCCTCATGTGTTTACACACCCAAATCATGCAGGGTAAGTTCAGTCTCACTGACTTACTGTTCCTGCCTCCTGATGCTCTACCTGTATGTGTTAGTGAGCTGCACAGATTGCATTTACTCTCTTTTTTTATTGCGTCTTCACAGTTTTTATTTGTAAATGAGCAGAAGGAAACTTGAAAGAGGAAGAAGACATGAAAAAAAGAGTTGTGGTTGAATTTAAGCACAGAATTGACACACAAGTCTGCATACGTCACTGTGTTAATAGATTACCTGCTGCCCCCTCCTCTGTCTCTCTGCTGTCACATACTAATGGATGGGTCCTTCTTTATTGCCCTATCTGTGTGTGCGCATGAGGGAGAGTGGCCTCTCACACACTCGTGTGCACATACACATGCACACAACCTGCTGCAGGAGCTGTAATATAATTATGAGAAGGCCCATTGGTCACGATGCTGTAGAGCCTCTGTGAATGTCAGTGGACTATTACTTAGCAAAGACAAAGAGGACTGCTGCTGTCTGTGGCTCTGTCCTGCAGCACTATCAGTCTCTATTAATGTCTCCATCTCTGCCTTCCTGTTTTTCTTTTTTCTGTGCTTTGGACTTGTATGTCAGGGGTTTTATTGGCATTAAGTTCAACCCATAAATGAATACAATATTTACAAAGTGTTGCACAAAACCTGAAATGTCTAAACCAATCAAAATATATGCAAGTTTAGAAGCTTTTCACAATAATGCGTATTAATGTCAGCTTCTGTCTCACTCACTCTTTGTGTCTACCAGCGGAGGCGAACGATGAGATTGCGAAGGTGACGTTTGGGGAGCTGAGGCGAGATGTGGCGTTGTTTGCTGCAGCCATGAGGAAGATGGGCGTCCAGACTGGAGACAGGGTCGTTGGTGAGTCTCAAATGTATTTTTTTTTTAATTGAACCTATATTTATACAGACAATTTCATTGAGACTCGGTTCTTATTTTCAAGAGAGAACTGTTGAGGACATGCACTGATACCTAAACTTAGTTATTATAGAACAGCACATTTCCTTCACAAAGGACACGGATCCTAAAGTGATACATACAGTGTCAAACAGTTATTTCTAAGTACTTAAAAACTATAAATGAGAACAAAGGCATTTTAATTAATTACCAACCAAATTAAGTGGCAGATAGCTTATTAGCTCCCCTCCTGACTTTCTTCTTTTCTTCTTTGAAACCTGTTACAACATGAGTTGGACATGGGCTCTTTTGCTGTAGCTCTGTCAGTGTGTTTGTGTGTGCTGGTCGGGGGGGCTGGCTGTCTTGGCACAAGCTGCAGCTCTTTCTGAAAGTCTCCATTTATTTTTTTTTCAAACTTTCATATTTGGACAAGGTGGAATGGCTGAGGATGCATGTTTTTTTTTTGCACACCCTCCTGTACAGTACATTCATCCAGACTTAAACATTTATACCCCCAAACTAAGCAGTGTAAACTGCCACTGAGCAGCACCATTGCAGCAACTGGAGCTTTAATTCATAGCATATGCATTTCCCTACCCCAATGTGTGAAGAGTACGTTTTTTTTGGAAAACAGTGTCAAATGCTTCAGGATTTGACAAACAGAAAAAAGAAGTGTCAGCACATCGTACGATATCAAATTTGTTTACAAAGGTGTTTGGTTACATGAGATTATCAACAACAGGACCTGCAGGGTTTTCTCGTTGCCTAACTATTTTTCCAAGGTGCCTAATTTGAATGACAAACTATGCTGTGATACGTTTGGCTGTAATTTGTGGTTGTCTTCTCCATGTCAGAATGTGGGTGGGTCTCAGGCTGCTCTCCCACACTTTATACTCCACTTTTTGAGGCTTTTTTTTTACCTGATTAAATAAATGATATATTAGACAAACTTTTTGTATGGATAAAGATGACAGAAATCAGGCACAATAGCTCAGATGTTACAGAAAATGCTCGCACATCTCAACTAGAGAAAGTTGATGAGGAATATCTGGGTTGTACCCATAATCCTTAACCACAGGAGCTTTGACCCAGAAAGTTGACCAGTTGACACCAACCCTAAGTCTGTATTCTGATGTAATCCGTAAAGAAAATCAAGTCACCTAAATTCCCTGGCCCTCACACATTCAAAAAGTCCCCGCTTTTATTTTGAAGAAACAAATTCTATGGCTGTTGTTTACAAGCTGATATTGAGCAACACTGAACAGAAACAACCAGGGTGTGTAAAGTTAGCATGAGTGTGTGTGTGCTCAGAGGGGAGATAGATATTGCGGTAGGGAAATCCATTAGCTAAATGACTTAAGCTCTGTGGGAATCTCATTAGGAAGACTGTAGGGATGGAGGGAGAGAGAGATACCACCTACTTCATGCCTCCTTTCTCCTGTCTCCCCATTACTTTCCTCACATATC
>CAFUXE010000485.1:381392-425097 GCA_903364295.1 Serranus cabrilla
ACACACACACACGCACATACACATGTACACGTATGTATCCTTCCTTTCCTTCACCTTTAACATCCTTCAGCTGGTTATGAAGCTTGTGTCGAACCTTCCCGCTTACTGTTTATCGGTTGGGGGATGCATTTTTTATTTTTTTTTTTATAATTAAAAACACACATTGTGCAACAGTCTTCAACTCTTGAGTAATACAAATTTGAAGCCAGCACTGTGAAATAGAAATGTAGCAGCATTATCTTGCAAATTGTTGTCAAAAAAAATAAAAATGTTTAAACAATAGAAATTACAACATTGGAGTTTCAACACTAAGTGCAGCTTGTACATTCCAACAAAAGGAGCTGAAACTGAAAAAACTTTTGACTACTGTAGCATACACTTCCTTCCTCTGTGTGAACATAGACTGTGATGTTATTACTCACAGATTACATGGAATTTGTGACACATGTGGCCTGTTTAGTATGACTGCTTGTTATTCTGCACCCATGCTAGCAGGAAAACCATTTCAGTCACATTATTCCATACACATATGACATTTAAAAGGCAAAACCAAATGGACTCCACCCAGAGATGACTAAGAAATGTTACTGACAACCACTTTATACACAAGACTCTCCTCTCCTCTCCTCTCCTCTCCTCTCCTCTCCTCTCCTTTCTTGCATGAAATCTGGTTGTTTTAGTCAAGATTATAGTAAAATGTGTTTTCCCCAATTATATTTAAGTAAAGTTCCAAACCTTCAATTTAGTAAAATCATGATTTCTTCCCATAAATACCTTTAATTCCAATGGAAAGTTTCCAATTTAGACAATTCCCAGAATTTTGCAACCCTGCTGGGAATCCTTTTCATCAAACTATTTTTTTCTCATCAGATTTCAAGAAAAATAGCAGCCAAATGTTAGAACACTGCATTTTATGGTACCTATCAGCATCCTGAAGTACAAGCTGACTTTCCTTCAGTGGTTATCAACAAACCAGAGGAGTTTCATAGCAGTGTGTGTGATTAATCTGATAGGAAAGGCAGTGTTTTCCTTCAACGTGTACGCAGTGTTTTTATAGAACAGACAGATAGTGGTTTATCATTATAGTAGACACAGAAGCAGTCAAGCAAGATTATGATCCATGACGCTGTTTGTCCTGGTTCTGCGAGGACGGAGCATAATAATTGATGAGTGTGTCCGTGGAGCAGGTGTGTCAGGATGGTGATGTGTCAGCCCTGAGATGTAATCCAGCCAGCAGCAGCTTCCTGGTTACAGCAGGAGGCAACATAGCAACCAATAAAACCCTGATTAGTGACGAATCATAGGAAGTGACAGCATGGTTGCCTTTGACCAGTCAGGGTGCTTTGCTGGAACTACCAGCTGTAAAATTGTTTTACGATGTTAGATTAGACACACATTATCAACAAAACAGCCCTGTGTTTATAGCTTCTGTGTGGAGCTTTGCCAAGCCTTTGTCATAATGAACAGTATTCTCATTGACTTCAGGCATCTCAGATAAAGTATCTCCGTCTCTGATTTTCTGTGTCCGTCCAGTGAAAAGACTTGTAATGTCCTTGGGCACCGTTTCCTATATCGATCAAGGAGTACACTACATCACAGCAAGACAGCAGTTATGATCTCAGCTCGGCTTGTTAAGAATGAAATATTCCTGCTGCCACGGTTGATTTTCATCACCTCTTTTCAACTCGCCCTTCCTCTCCTCTCCTTTTTTTTTTTTACATTCTCATTTTCTCTCTCTCCATTATTTATGCTCAATATCGTTCTATTTTTCCATCTTCCATCACCTCTCCTTGTTGTCTTCCTCTTTTCTTTCAGTAAAGTTTTTAGATGGAAACTACATAATAAATGCAATTGTTCTAATTTTTCTGCCGCTAAATAACCTAAATTACTAAAAATCTAACAAAAAATAGAATAATTCCTTATATAATTACACATATATATTATAGGGGAGGGGGATATAACTCAGATATTCTTTCCTGACATAGGTACTGTTATGATGATAATGAGATATCTCATGATATGAAGTAAACTCTTCATGTTTTCCTCCCTGTAGGCTACCTGCCTAATGGTATCCATGCAGTGGAGGCCATGCTAGCAGCAGCCAGCATTGGAGCAATTTGGAGCTCCACATCTGTCGACTTTGGAGTCAACGTAAGGAATAAATTATACTGTTTGTTGCTTATATTTCTTTATTTACATATATTTGTGTTATTTTTGTATCCGATTGCATCATCAACACTTAATTTCTCTGTGTACTTAGTATTTTAAATTATATTTTGAAATAGATTTACATGCAGGAGGGGTTTCAGCGCCTGAATCTTCTGGTTAAAGCACATCAGTGATAGAAAAGAGTATATTCTGAGTAACAGTGTCAGAGTGGCAACGTTTATCTCTTAATCCTAACAGAGCTCAGGCCTCCACCTACAGTCCTGAGCTGTACCGGGTCAATAGTGTTTTATCCACTCTTATAGGGGGTCTAAGCTTGTGAATCTCATATGCAAACAAACATTTACATAAAAGAAGAACATGAGAATTGAGAGTGAAAGTGTAATAAACTCCATCCTGCAGTAACTCTTTCCTCAGTCGTCTTATTGTCATCTTGCTCTCTGCTTCTTGTTTCTGGTGTGCTACTGCCCCTTCTGGAGGATCCTAGAACTACACTTCATTAAAAACTGACTATATATTTTCAGTTTACACTTTAAGTAGGTAGAAAAGTTACAGATGTAGAATATAAAAGTCTATTTTGCAGATCTTCATTAAATCCCTCATGCATTTAATCTTGAGACCTTCTCCTCCTACACAATATCCTCTGCCACTGCTTTCTTCACTAACATACTCCTGTTTTGCAATGATGTTATCTGTACTTTAGGAGATATTATGTTGCATGTAAGATAAAGTATTTCCTTCCAAGGGATGCTTCTCTTGCTGCAGTAAATCTTTGATTTTATTTTGCTGTGTTCAACTTTGTCCTTTCCAGTTTTAACCATCTCTTTTTTATTTCAGGGAGTCCTTGACAGATTTTCTCAAATCCAGCCCAAGCTGATCTTCTCTGTTTCTGCTGTGGTTTACAACGGCAAAACACACGACCACATGGAGAAGCTGACCAGTGTTGTCAAAGGTTAGCGCCCACATAATGTGTCTGAACATACATTTTTACAAGTGTCTGATTTTTATTCCAAGATGACCATCAGTTCACTCTAGAGAATAATTTTGGCATTCTTCAGCTAATTCATGGTAAAACCTGCTGAAGTGACTGGAGTTTGTGCAGAGACAGACATACTGTGCCAACAATTTTTAATATATAATAAATGATTTTGTCTCTTTACAGCAATTAAAAACTTCAAGGATTTTCTGCTGACAAGTAGAAAGAGCCATTAAAGAGTAAGAGCAGACTTGAATAAAGTAGCTCTACTGGGTTTAACAAGTGTTTAAAATTAAACTGCCAGTGCAAAACAGATACTAAATGGATGGATGTGAAGTATAAAGTAGCATTTCTCCAATTGCTGCCACAGGAGTGTCCAGAGAGTTATGAAGCATATTTCAGCTCCTGACTACAGAAATCTCTGTAAAGAACCAGACTGTGATACATCTTCATGGAAATAACACTGGAGTTTTTCTACTTTCATTATGTTATAGTTTGAAAAAAGCAAAGCATCATCCTCTCTCGCTTTCTCTTTCTCTGTAGGTCTGCCTGACCTGAAGAAAATAGTGGTGATTCCCTATGCTCGCTCCAAACACGAGACTGACCTCTCCAAGATCCCAAACAGGTGTGTGTCTCTGGATACAACTACACTCAACCTGAGAAACCAATCTTTAATGTATGACATGGAGCAATCCATAAATATAATCTCTCATCCATATTTTTTTTTCCGTAGTGTATTTATAGATGATTTCTTGGCATCTGGTCGTGGTGAGGGCGACCAGTTTCCTCAGCTGGAGTTCGAGCAGCTTCCATTTAATCATCCTTTGTTCATCATGTACTCTTCTGGCACCACGGGAGCTCCTAAATGTATGGTCCACTCTGCTGGGGTAAGAAAATACTGACTTCCTTTGTCCTAAAATCATAAATATGCATCAGTCTTCTTCTCTTTGTTGCATGGGCACAAACACAATTTCTCAAACACACACTGTGGATCATTTTATAAAAAATGGCAGGAGTGTTGCATCTCAGTGGCTGACCCATGGGTCACCCTGTATATACTTGTTAGTACTTTTATTGCATATGTATAACATATGGATCAAGAAACACATTTTGAATCAGAGACAAATCGACTCTTTTGTTGCTGCTTAAGTTGCACAGATTTTTATTGCTGATACACAAGGGTCAGGTGGACCGCAGCTGTCTCACACACACATTAGCACATGCTGGTCACATCTGTTTGCAGAGCTCTCCTGGGTTGGCCCACGTGTACAGTTTGCTCTTCAGTGCACACCATTTATATTAATACACATGTGAACAGTGGTGGAAAAAGTATTCAGATCCTCTAATTCAGTAAAAGTACTAATACCACACTGTGAAATGACTCCACTAAAGTAAAAGTCCTGCATTCACATGTTACTTAAGTAAAAGTGCAAAAGTATCAGTGTCAAAATGTACTTAAAATATCAAAAGTAAGAGTAAAAAGTAAAATATTTGTCTCAAACTGTAGTGAAACAGAAGTATAAAATAACATAAAATGCGAATAGTCAATTAATGTACATGTACCTCCAAATTGTACTTAAGTACAGTATGAGTAAATGTACTTTCCACCACTGCATGTTGCTCAATAAGGACTTTCAAGAAGAAGAAAAAGATAGAAAAGTGGGAGGAGAAGAAAATAGTTTCAATTAGTGAAACCTAATTGAACCACAAGGTCCATTTGTTTGAAGCTTTCTATGGAGCTTTCAATCATATTTCATGATCTGGATTAGCAAATAGTTTGCCCAGTTGTTATGCTATAACAGATGGTTAAATGCTCATCTTCTCATTTAATTTGGCTTAAGAGCAAAGCTTTCAACTTCAACCCTTCACCACAATCTCCATTTATTATCTTGTTTTGGAGCTTTTGATAATTGAAATATGAAAGCTCCCCCTCTCTCTCTACCACAGCTGCCACAGAGACAAAGATATGGTACACACACTTGGCACTTAAAGAGCGAAACGGCTGCTTTATGATGTAATCCTGAAATTAAAAATGTGTTAATGATGTAGTGCCGGCACTTGTGGGACTCTTCTGTCATGCCTTGTGATAATATCATACTTCTCTTTTACAGCACATTTCATTAAAGAAAAAGGAATATTTTTAATCAAATTATGACAAAATTGGAGTCGCTCTTGGCCAGCTTCACAGTGTTATTAACTGTATGGCTGTCACTGGAGTTCATATTACACTTTCCACCACAAGATGGCAGCAAACCTCCACCAGCATGTGTTTGAAAGGTTACTCGCTCTCGGGAGAGTGTGTGAATGACTTTTTTTCATGCTAGATGCCACATCAGAGTGAGGGAGTGTCACATGTGTGTGTGATTTCAAAAGGGCCGCTGCACTTTAAAGGCTGAAACACTCAGCATTCAAAACACACTCAACCAGATGCATTCGCGCATTTTCACAAAACGTTCTCACTCTCGGAGATACCTATTTTTCCAGTTCCTACTACTACCTTTCACATTGTTTTTTTATGATTAAATTGTATATATTTTGCATTCCTTTCCAGAGGCTTTACTTCTCTACCTCTTTCCTCCAGCTCCTTCTTCTTTCTTTCTATTACTGCAGTCCCCTCTGCCTCTTTCTTGTGTGCCCGTGTCGCCGATAATTGGACAGTAATGCGCTGGTGAAAACATTTCGTATTGCGTCGCTGGCAGTCCTCTCTGGCTCTACCAATTAGCCCCGGCACTGTTGCGCTTTCTGCTTTGTTACGGCTCTGTTAACATGCTGTCAGAAGCAAGATGGCACGCACCAAAGGACGGGGATGGCAGCTGAGGCCTGCCAAAGATTATATGCACACAAACACACACACACACACACTGAGCACCTGTTTGTGTGAACACATCAAGGCTTGAAACTTAAACACACACACTCATATAGTTTTAACTCACCACCAGTGAAAATAACCTGTCTGCTGTGATAGGTTGGTGACTCTGGGAGAACTAACCTTAACACAGATTGCCCCCGTGATATTATTTGTATAACTGAGAAAAAGGTTGATTAACTTTTTTGAAGTATATTTGAAGATGGAGTGTTTGAATGACAGCCTGTAATATTCAGGTGTCCTTGATATTCTGTACAAAAACTTTAAAGAAATTAATCATCTTTCCTTCTTGCTTTGTCTCTCTGTCTCTGCAGGGCACGCTCATCCAACACTTGAAAGAACACATCCTTCATGGCAATATGACCAGCAGTGATGTCATCATTTACTACACCACGGTACGTTCACAATCTTTTACTATAATAATGACGTCCGAAACATTTAAGGTCTGGGGAACTTTTTAGCGCTGTTTTTACCAGCAGAGGCAGAATGTTCAGTATTATGGGGTGTTTTTAAACATGAGCCTGGCCACAGAGACACACACACACACACACACACACACACACACACACACACACACACTAACACATCTTGTCTAATGAGCGGCACTGAGATGTGAAGGTCAGAGCTGTGCATAATTTTTAGTTGTTCCCAGAAGATTTAAGCGGCTTTTGATGATAAACACTGAGGAGCACAATTTTAGTTGGATTAAAGCTGCAATTTCTGTGGGATGTGTATTTACGTGTTTAGACATGATTAGTGCAACATTTAGAGTCACGATGGTTTGGTCTGTTTTTTTTTACACATGCATGTCATCTCGAATAACTTGGTATTTTTACTGACAAACTGATTTTGTAAAGCTTCGTTATCCTACAAAGACATTTTAAGATAATTGTACCAACATAATTAACATCTTATCAATTAAAATCTTTAGTTTTCTTTCTTTTGGCTAAGCTTAACAGCAGTTTATTCTATCCAATAGCACTTCTATAAGCCCATAATCACATTGACCAATTTCAGTCAGACAGTTGGTCCAAGAGTATTACATTTACAGTGATATAGCAAAGCTGCAATTCTTCACATTTAAGAAGCTGAAAAAATTGACATTTGCTTGATTAATAACCTCAGTGATTAATTCATTAACATAATTGTGGATTAATTTTCTGCCAATCGACTAATGGATTAAATGACTAATCATTTCACTGCCAGAGGGAATAGTGTAAGCATCTTATTCAGTATTTACACGGTGTTTCATTGATAAGCTTGACTGACAGTTGTCTGTGAAGATAACTACCATCAGTATGAATATGCATCCAGGATGATGCCAAAGCAAAATGAAAAACAATGATGTGAGCCACAGATGCATATCCCAGTCTGCAGGAGCTGTCCACTGTTTATCTCACATGTGTTTATCCATATGAGTGTTTATAGCAGATAAACTGACCACTGTGTTTGTATCTCCATGTGTGTGTGTGTGTGTGTGTGTGTGTGTGTGTGTGTTTGTTTGCTGTCCTTAGACCGGCTGGATGATGTGGAACTGGCTGGTGTCTGCGCTGGCAGTGGGAGCTTCAGTGGTTTTATACGACGGTTCACCACTAATGCCCACACCCAACGTACTGTGGAACCTGACAGACCAGCTGGGGTGAGTTAGCCACACACACATGCACTCACACACACACACACACACACAACAGGAGAGGCTGACAAAACAGAGTGACAATGACTGAGTTGTTGTGCTGTTTATTGCTTTCTGTTGGAGGACGATTTTTCATTTAAAACCCTAAATTGAAATGGCGTTCTGAAAACATACTTTTATTATGGAGGGTTTTGGTCACCATTTATAGTAATATTTAGATAATGATAAAGATGAATGTCTATGTAACATCTAAAAAAACATATTTATCTTCAATTTTTATCCAGTACCTTTGTAACCTCATTCTAATATAATTTTTGGGGGAACCATAAGCAGAGAGAGTGAACAGACAAAAAACAGATAATGGAAGGACAACAGAGGATTCAGATACACAGAGAGTTTTTAGATTTTATTTTCAACAACATTACTAATTGCCTAATTGGCATCTTGCACACACACACATGAATTAAGATTTGCATCAAGAGCAGAGACCTAAAAATAATGTCAAATATTGATTTGATTCAGATTTTTCTTCTGTTCACTCTCAGGATTTTGATAATTGATATAGATAAACTATGAGCATTTAAATTTGATTCACACGTGGCTAAAACGTTTGCTAATCTAATCACATGTTCCTTGTCCCAATACACACGTCCAAAAATGTCATCCAAATCCGTGCAGTACTTTTTGAGTTAGTTTGTACACAAACAAACAAACAGACAGACACGTCATTGAAAACATGACCTCCTTGGCGGAGGTGATACGTTTCTATCACAACACTTTGAAAGGAGTCACTCTCAAAGTTCAAACATACAACAGACACTGTAAACTTCCCTATTGATGAGCACAAATGAGCTGCCCTGCTGTTATTTTAGTGCACTGACGTGTTGTACTCAGCTGAACTGGCCTCTTTAAGTCAGCAGGGTCAGCCGTCCCCCGAGTCTGTTGTTATTGAGATTGATGGCGATGTTGTAAATGTGGATGAACCCAAAACCCAGGTTGAACAGGACAGGCATTACAACAGAAACCTAAAGCTTACCATCAGCTTCACACTGTAAGACGGCACAATATAGACATCACAACATTCCCTCTTTGTCAAAGCAGCATCTGTGTTTGAGCTGTATTTTGAGGTAGCACAATTAGAGGGATAACAATGGGTTTTGATAAAGATTTGGAGGCGAGGCTGGTCTCGTGATACTAGGATTAGATACTGTATAAACCCACACCCACCTACTGTACTGTAAATACCTTTCTAACCCCTTTTCCTTTTCATTCAAGACATATTTTCACACACTGTGGGCTCAAATCCAAAGCAGCACAGAGGATATTTACAGCAGATCCTCTTGGTAAATGTCCTGATACACTCTCCCACCAACACCACCATCAGCACCATAAACAGCAGATGCTAAAGCCAGTATTGATCCTCTATTGTCTTTTGAAGACAGCAAGAAAAAAGAGGAACTGGTCAAGGACAATAGTGTGTGAGTGTATGTGTGCAGGCAGGCGTTTAATTGGTTCAAATTTAATGTGTTCTATTGTTTACTTCTATGTATGTCTGAAAAGGTGTATAGTGTGTGAGCTCTCCATCAAGAAAGTCAATTATTAGCTCCACCAAAGAGGTTATGTTTCGGTTTGGTTAGCTTGTTTGTTAGCACGATTTCAGGAAAACCACTGGGCTGATTTGCGTAAAAGGCAAGGAAGAATCTATTAAATGTTGGAGCATATCTGAATCATAGGGAGAATACACATGTCATTTTTCACGTTGGTAACAGATAGGGCGATATATATATACATTTTTTTCTGTTTCTATGTATTTTACATTTATACCCTTTAAATTTATATGTTAGCCTAAATACACATTGTTTAGTTTTGGAGAGATTCAGGGAAACTAGTAGCAACACAAACTAAAAGCTAACTAGCTCCCATAACGTTGGGCCTAGAGGTCTTGAATTGTATACAGGTGTGGGTAACAAGGGGTAGAAGGTATGTGGTGATTTGCATAGTTCTGGCATAAAGCATGTGCATGTCGTTCTTATGCAAGAAGATCTCCAACCTAAATGACAGAATCAGTTCTTGGTGGTACAGAGTGGAGCGTTCTAAAAATGGCACTTGCAAAATGCTGCAGTTTGATTGAATTAAGGCTACAAAATCACTGATCTTGGTTTGGGTTAGGGTTAAACTTCCTGGTTAGGTGTTATAAAAAACTGTTTAAAAAGTAAATAAATGTGCCTAAATGATGGAGGTGACATTGTTATGTAAAATATGTTGCACAAAATGTGATGATGTTTAAATCACATTGTTTACTTTTGTTTTCACACGGACCACCACTCCCTCCCCAGTCTTTCTTATTTGAATATGACTTATTACAGATGAGGATGAAAATTATTTATACAGCCATGTTTGAACTGGTGTGGTTTAGGCTGAGTTTTGCTAAACAATCACATGTTCAGAAATTGGTTAACGAGACGAAAGATGTTACCTTTAAAATGCAGCCTCACACATGCATTTTGCCATACCACCCATTTTTTAAAGCTTTTTCATTTGGTTATGCCAAATAGATGAAAATGCCAAAAATCCTAATGTGCCTTGAGCAATCTTGCCACAGGAGCCAACTCAGTCAACCTGTGGTTAAATTATGAAAAAGAAATGCACTGTGGTCAGCAAAAGTAAGAGCCTTTAAGGCATTGATGCCACAGACACATCTTCAGTGCAGCAGGGATGGCATATTGCCTTCAGCAAGGAAGGGAGTAATGGGGAGAAAAATTTGACACGCATAGGGAGAAGTGGGAACTATGGAGGAAAAGTGCAAAGTAAAAGTACTTCTGCTGCAGAAACTCAGACCAGGATGTGTTTGTAGATCCCAAAGATAATGAGATTATTTCACTTTTATAGCCATATGAATTGGTATCTTTAAATGAGGATTGATATCCAGGTAAAATAACTGGTAGAGTAGGGAAGTTCTTTCATAATTGTTAAATTTATATTAGCTTTTGATGACATAAATATTCTAATCTTCCAACCACACGGCTTGTTTGCCCAAGATTGAATTTAAATGAGGTTGAACAAGATCAGATAACTGTAAGCAAAGTGATCCACAGTGAGGAACTCATTGGAGTGCTGACAGTGTGACAGATGAACAGATGGAACCTTTTAAACTGTGAGAAGATTTTTGAACCAATTAAGTGCTGATGTTGCCACCTCAGACACATTTTCCAGATCCTAATGCTATGTGGAAAGACCCTCAGGGACAGGTTGACATGATTTTTTTTACACCCTCATCTTCTGAATTGAGGTTGGACATTTTAATTGGGGATAAATCTGTCAGAGCCTCGGAGAGTCTTAAAACTTAAATTGAAGCTTTCCCCTGTAGCCTTGACTTTTGTTGGTTAGTTGTGGAATTGCAATAACTACTTTTGCTCTTGAATCCCTCTGCTGCATCACGCTTAACAATTGGCATTTCCATTTAAAAAAAAAAAAAAAAATCTCTTTATAGATAGTTTTTGAAAGATTGCATTTTCAATTATGGGAAAGGAGTGCTATTGCATTTTACACAACAAACTTTCCATTTGCTATAATGGATTATTGCAGATTTGCTGCTTTGGAGAAAAGCAAAATATGAGGGGAGGCTGAATCATGTGGAGAGTCAGTCAGAAGACAGTTTATTTATAGTTCTCCAGTAGTTTTCAGGGCTACACAACATATTGAGAATCTGCTCGAGAAAGACTATCTAACTATTGAGAGCCCATATAGAAGTTCTTCAGCATCTTCTATAACCATTATAGGAAGAAAATAAGCCACAAAATATATTAAAATAAAGCGTCATACTCAATGTTTTACCAGTTACATGCATATCAATGTCACTGTATGATAGAGGCTGCAATCTTCATACCCTGTGTCACTTTTATTGCACGCGCTGTAACCTCTAAATGCTGTGACATCTTTCTCAGCCCGTGACATGTCAAAAAAAAAGATTTATTGAGACTCTCCCATTCCTGGATAAAGCAAGCGAAAGGTTACAGCATTTATAATGGTGACAGGCTCCATGTATGAATGGGACTTTGGAGGCTCCTCTGTTTTCTCAGAGGATCTTTTTGTCTCTTCCATCTTTTGTCCGTTATGTGTTGAGCTGAGATGTCAGAAAAGAGCCCTCCTATACTTTTGTACCAACTATAGAAATCTCGTCTCTTGCCAATGCAAAATTTCTCAGCTATCCTCTTTGGAGGAGATGACTAACGGATACAGTTTAGCAGATTGCATCTTGCCAGCCAAGTTACAGTTTTAGACACGTGGGCAAAAAATCTTCTCGACTTCTAGCTGAGCTGCAGCTACATTTTGCAAAACTGGAGAATCAAGTCTTCATTAAATCTCTTTCAAAACTTATTCAAATAAAGACAGCACTTTTTTTTATAAAAGAGCTACATGCAGGGTCAGTATAAGTCATTATAATGAGGAGTGTTCTCAATAAAATGACTAATTATCTAAAAAATGACTTAATGATGCTAATTAATTAGAATAAAACGACTAATGAGTTAGTATTTGTTGAGAAGGTTATTTTGAAATATTTCAGCATTATTTTGAGTTATTTGGGAAATAAATAAATCATTATTTTGAGAAAGTTTTTTTATTATAAAGACGAAAGGGATTTATCTTTATCTTTTTTTTTATTCTACTGGTGAAAATGGGCTTCTATCATTTACTGAAATTATTTAAAAAAAAAAAAAACCTTACCACTGCCATATCGGCCTCTGCTCTGCCTTTTTGATTGTCTGCCACCGGGGTTGGATTGTTGCACAAAAGGAGAATACATTATAGAGCACAATAGGAAGAGCTTCACAATACTAGATGTCACAAAGAGTGAAGGGCTGATGGAAAAATCATTTTTAGTTTTTCTGTGTTTTCACTAACACATAAGAGATAACAAATGCTTTCCAGGGAGGGGGGGCTGAGCATTAGCATCCTGTTTGTGAGAGGAAGCAACATGGTTTCATAGGAAATGAAATAAATTTTAGAAGTAATGGCACCAAGAATACTGACATCATATGAAGGCTGTCCTTCATACTGAACAATTCCTCTATATATTTGGTGTTTATTAATTCTTTAAAATGACGTTAACACTTTTGATATTTGCGGAACAGTTACACCCTCCAGCTGTGGTTTCAAACACTGACACCTGAGACGAGAACAATGGCACATTTTGATATGACAGTTCTTGGTTGGGTGAACGTTAAGTGCAAGAGTGGTTTAGAAAACACGCACTGACAAGTGGGGCTCCAATTGCCACCACATGACACACACAGAGACACGTTAATGTCGTAGCTGCTCCGAGTCGCTTCCGTGTCTGATTGGCTTTGAGTGTCTCTTATTGGCACAGTAGCATCCAGCCACATGTCTCCTTTGAAACAGACACACCTGTACATTTACACACGCAGACATACACACTCACAAACAGCTGCTCCTCCTCCCTCCATCCTAAACACCCATTTAGCAGCCACACCTGGCCACCTGCCTCCAATCAGGACACACTGACCCTTTCCATGGTGGCCAGCAACGAACAAATCCAGATGCGAATGGGGGGTCAGAGATGATGGATAGGATGGAAAGTGACTCTGTGTATATGTGTGTGTCTGTGTGTGTGTGTGTAGATGACAAATGTGGTCTTTTTGTTTGAGTTTCTGCACATCAAGTGAAAGAACAGACTTAGACCGTATCAACCTTGTGCAAATATGGACTCTCCTGGTTTAAAAAAATCAAAGATGGCGAATAATGTAAAGCAAGATGGAGACGACCTTAACGCCGAACTATGTGCTACAAACGGCAGTCCACAGAACAGGTTATTACCTAATTTAGATGTTCTTTATAAATATAAATATCATAAAAATATGTCAGCTTTGATATAAAATACAAGATAAGCAAAACAGCATTTGCATTATATTCTCCCCAAACTGTAAATCCTGATAGATAAGAGTAGGCGATATGATGATATAACCACAAGATGATAGCAGTTTGTCAGCTTTCAATAATTTATACTTTAGGTTCCTTCCCTGTATATCTCTTGGTGTAGGCCACTGCGCATGGACACAGTTGCATTTTCATGATTTTGGCATCAACGTGACAAAAAACCTTTAATTGTTTTATATCTTCTTCACTTTTAATAACCAAAAACAAACAAACAAGTCTGTTTAATCCACAACGCCCACTGTTTTTTATTAAATCAAGATGTGGATTCACAGTGACTCAGATAAGATTTTTAGACTAAGTTTTCAAGATAAGACACTAAAGGGAGCGCAGTGGGGACAAATGATTCAAAAGCACTATCTACAAATGTGTGTATGTGTGTGTGCAGATGCATTAGACCAGTACACACATCATTCACATCATTCCTTTTGAGATATTACTTCTTTGGACCTTTGCCCTTTCACCCATCTAACCCCCCGCTGCTCCCTCCACCCTATCAACAACCCTTATTACCACAAATTGATTCCAACGTCTGAGAACAAATCACTTCTTTCACTGCAAACCAATTCTTGGTTATTGACCAATCAAGCGTCAGACACTTGTTTTGTGTCCCAGAGATGGATTCTTTTTGATCTCTTTTTGATTGACAGACATGGTTACCGTAGTGACGGGAGGCAATTTGATTGATTTGATGTCAACGAAAATAACTTGAAAAGACGGCAAAGACACAGACTGCGACGCAAACACACCCATTCACAGAGGCAGACTTTAAAAGGCCTTTTGTTTTAGAATTAAAACTGCAGGGGAACACAGAAGTGACGTTTTGTCACTTCTTGCTTTCCACATGTTGTCCAACTGTTGTCAGCTGTCAGGATGACTTCCAATCGCACAGAAGAAAGCCACCTTCCAAAATCATTTCGTTTCAGGATTGTCGTGTGCTAACATCCTGCCAATACTGTCTCCTGTGAACTATTTTCTTGTGGAACATTCACAAAGGAGACATTGTGTCCTCTTATGCTTGACTGACCATTATTACGTTTTACTCTTTTTCTGTTTGTTCAGATGAAAGTCAATTCCCAATCAGTTGTTTTTCTTCATTTTTCTTATCTATCCGTGAAGGGTTGACTGAGCACACACAGGCTGTGTTTCAGCATCACCTTGCTTTACATTTACACAGTGACACACTCTCCTCTGGAGAGCTTCCAATACAACCAAGCTACTGAGCAGCTCCACTGGAGCAGATGGGATTAAGGGCAAAGGCTGTTCAGTAACTGTTGCCCTTTTTATATTTTTACATTCAGCACACAGACATTGAAATTATGCCTTGTCATGCATAGATTCAGGGCAACAAATGGAGCATTGGCAGTTCAGGCTGAGCATTAAAGTCATGCTTGCATCAGGTCACTCATTCATGCACCATCAGCGCCTCGTTCAGCAGCTGAGGAGCAACATCCAATCATATTTATACAGTCGTACAAGCCCTTTATAAGACTTTTACTTCTGCTGATGTTTAAACGTGGAGGTCGAAATTCCTTTGACTTTAAAATGTTCTCAAATTAAAAAGCACTCTAGAGAGCTCTCTTCAGCAAAAAAATATTAGATCTTGGATGACTGCTGTGGAGAGACAGAGGAGAGCAAACACCTGAGACATGCCCTGATTTTACAAAAGATCAGTGGTCATAATGACATAATAATATGTCATACTACCCTGATTCAGAAAAATGTTGCCTAAACGTAAATAAAACAGGATGTAATGATTTTCTAAGTCAATTAATTCAGACTTCATTAGTTCTTCCTCTTTGATTTGAACATTTGACAGGATGTCGTAGGACTTCTTCTGTGTTTTGGCAGGGTTGCTGACAACAAAATTAAATCTGGCATTGATTTAGTTTGCAATCATCCGTGTATCTTCACTGTCTTCACATGTCAGCATGGTGCTAAATTCTCATTATTATAGGATTTTTTTCTGATATCTCGTCTACCAGCAACAGAATCTCTCTCCTACTCCAGTTTTTTATCTTTTCTTTTCTTCTTCCAGCCTTTTTCTATAAATACTGCACATTAGATGTTTGATCATTGTTTTAATTGCTGTTAAAAACAAAATGTGTCCTGCCAAATTTGAGTGAAGAACCAGCTCTTATAATTGGTCATTTTTATTAAATGAAGTGCCTTTGACTGAATTTAACTTTTTGTCCACTGACATTTAGATTCAGTCAGCCAGCTTGGCACACTTGCCAGCTTAACACAGGAGCCAGACCGTACGCCCACAAGAACCTGAAGTACTAAAGTAAAATGATGAAGTACTCCCTGATTCCAAAATATTTTAGCTGTAAATAAAGCAGAATTAAATATTTTTCTATCTCTTTCTGATATTTTGAAAGTCAAAGTACAGTTAATGCTCAAACTTTTGTTTTTTTTAAAACATACACACTTTTACACAGGTCCCAACTTTTCTTTACAGTCAGTTTGCAGTATCCTGTAACATATAACTGGTTAGCAGGTACTTTGAAGTGGTACTATTGTTTTTGCCTTCATTCTTTTCCATTGGTAGATAGAAGATACATTTTGTTTTGCTCATGCAGTAAATAATGGTTCCAGTTAGAGCCGTGACACCAGGCCATCAAAGTAAAAAAAAGTGACCAAACCCTCCTCCAGTATACTTTAATATTTATCTCTATCCTCATTAAGACAAGGTTGTCAAAAACACGAGTGTATCGTGGTCTGTTGGAGAAGAGCTGTGCTACTTGTTTAATTTTTAATGAACAGTATTCCCAGAGCAAACGGTGATCAGGGATCATGATGTCACACAGTTCCTCCGCTTGTCTGTCCGTCCAATTATCTGTCCAACACTTTGGTCTTGAGCAAGACATCTCAAAAATCATCAACCAGATTGCTATTAAATTTGGCAACAATATTCATAGCGCCCCAGAGGATGATTCATAATGTTTGCTAATTTGATTCTGTTGTTAAAAGTTTCTGCTGTCACAATGCAGAATACAGTGCGTAGGAGGGCTTTTGCAATGGCTGTCATTGGGCAGCGCTGACGCAAATTCAGTTTTCACCCCAAAATAATGAACTTCTACTTATGGGAAGTTGACTAATGTGTTTTTTTATTGTTTTATTTTGCAAAAGAATGCTTCACTGACCCTTCATATTAGTGTGCTTGCGAAACTAATTTCCGTCTCCTCCTCCTTGTCTGTCTATCTTTTTCTTTTCTTCAGCATCACTATCTTTGGTACCGGGGCCAAGTGGCTGTCTGTGCTGCAGGAGAGGAGCCTGAAACCCGGTGAGTTGTGGTCCCAGACACCAACGTGTACACACCTACACATGCATGCACGCAGAGCCACACATGGGCGCACAAAGATAACAAGCAGAAACCCGGAGAGAAATGGATTCACCTCCACGCAAACATAAACACACATCCACTCTGTGAGAACGGAACCTGGAGCAATGAGAGCAGATGGACACGATTATCATTACAACACTGATGCTTTTGACTCTAATAACCTTTATGCCATTTACTGCATAAATCAACAGTATGCCCTGTGTTCTGGTGTTTGACACCGAAACGAATGGATAAAAGTGCTGTTGTGATAACTCATATGAGTCACGGATAGTACCAACTAATTGCTTTCGGTGTCACGGCTCTCCAGAGAGAGAGCCAGGTCTCTCTCTACACATAATCAGAGTTATGTCGACGCTTATTAGCCTCCCTGCTAACCTTTAAACAGTACGTCTTTCTCTCTTTGCCATTTCTGTGACCAAACTACTGTCCGTTTAACAGTGCATGTTAAAATTATTGCTGCTTTTCTGTGCTTTTTAGCAGAGCATATGGAACAAAACACACAGCACTTCTACAAATTGTTAGGCACCAAGCCTCAATTTGGTATTAATTCAGTCAGTATCAGACAGTGCTTATTTCCATGGTATTTCAACTTTTATACCTGGTTTAAACTGGCAGTTCAGTTCTTTTGGTGGGTAATAGAAAAGAAAAAAAACTGTTAAATTGAATTACATAAGCTGGCATTTGGGAATTACATATCAAAGCTTTTGCTGTTTTATTTCTTAACTTATTTGTGTGCTCCTCTTCATCCCCTCATCTCTCCTGTTCTCATCATCTTCATGTAAATTACCACTTATATGTAATGCAAAGGCTAGCTGTTATGTTGCTTCTACTTTACCTGTTCCTCTCCTCTCCTCTCCTCTCCTCTCCTCTCCTCTCCTCTCCTCTCCTAGATTAAATTAGCACTTATAACCGATGTTTATTGCATAAACAGTTGCTGTGTGTCTCGGTTCCCAGTGCGCTGTTATAATTACCACAAATCTTTATTCATGGCGCCCGCTTTGTGTGTCTGTCTGTCTGCAACTTGTAAATTAGCTACACACATTCCCAATTCTGCGGCTAAACAGGAAGGCACAAAAAAACAAAATGTTTCACTTTCTGTCTGTCTGTCTGTCTCTCTCTCTGCTCCATCCCCTTCTGTCAGCCAGCCACTTGATCCATTTGGCACTGTGTGTGTGTATGTTTGGATGCCTATTAGAGAAAGAGGGCATGGCAGAGGGAGGTGTGTGTCTGTGTGTGTTTGCATATGTGTTTGTGTGCGTGCAAGCATGCCTCCAGTGGGCTGGGAAGGGTAAAGGGAGCCTCTTCACTGGCTGCCCCAGCGGAGGGGCCCTTTTCCCTGGGCTGACATTTGGACCGGACACCTGGAGGCATAGTGGGGGGTAGCAAGAGTTCCCACTGTGTGTGTATGTGTGTGTTTGTGTGTGTTTCATGTGTGAGGGTCGATTGCTGGAAGCTTATTAGTTTGCAGGGTGATATTGGCTTGTGGATTGGGCATGTGTGTGTATGTGACAGAGCACATGCACACACAGACCTTGGGGATGGAGGTTAAAGGTGTGTGTGTGTTTGTGTGTGTGCATGTGTGTGTGTGGTAGTGCATGCATGCTGTGTCACATCAGGGTGGCACAATGCATTAACACAGCATGTAGGTGTCCAGCTGTGCACCAGGGCAGGCTGAAGTTAAATTTTGTGTGTGTGGATGTCTAATTGAATAAATAATAACGGAACATTCAAAGCCAATTGTTCATACTTGTTCATTTTATGTACTGGATGCTAAGACACCATTTTTGTTGGTACTAAAAAACTATATTTGAAAATAATAGATCATATTCAATACTGTATATTTAAGCTGTTTCTGATTAAGTCTTTTATGTCTTTCTCCACCAGCGGAAACACACAACCTCCAGTCTCTCCACACCATCCTGTCCACTGGATCTCCCCTCAAACCTCAGAGCTACGACTACGTCTACCGCTGCATCAAGAGCAACGTGCTGCTGGGCTCCATCTCAGGTGACTGACTCTGTCAGGACACATTTTGTCATTTTTCTAATTCTCCACTTCCATCTAAGGGTATGAAAAGCAGCAGCTTTTGCAAACATTGTTGCTGTGTACTCCATTTACAGTGACAGCTACACACACAAAAAGCAGCATAAAGCAACCAAGCAGCTGCGATACAAAAGGACTGACGCATACAAAGGAAATTCAAACAAAATAAATTGTATGGAACTGTATATTCTCCTCCCCACCCACAATGCCACCGCACACAAACACAGGCCCTCTCAGCCCATTGTTGTGTTGACAGGGCAGCAGAATGCTATCTGTCTCTCTCTGTGAGTCCTGAAACGTTTAACATTTAGCACAGCCGGGTGACGGACGTGTTACGGACACACACGCACAGTGAGTAGCACCTTGGAGCGTTCCAGATGCACAGACTTAACGGCAGCTTTGCACCGCATGCACACTGAGAATGACAACCCTGATGGGTATAGCATACAGCCACAGATGCATACATAGACACACACACCTGCACACAGTGACATGCAGGCAGACGGATTGGACACACAAGCTTTGACTGAAATGTCACCCACAAGGAAGAAACCTTGGGGGAATAACAGGGTAGGCTGGTTGACTCATTCATTTACATCTTTATATTTATCTCAAAGTTATTATGTTGTTATAAAATGTCTCCATTTGTCTCTACATGGAGTGTTTTGGCAACCATTGTTGAAGCCAAGTAATTATGGCAATATTAATGACCAAGGCTGTGTAATCCTAATTCATATATACTCTACATAATAAACACTCAACGTTTCACATAATATTAAACAGTAAACAGAGATTTTCATCATCACTTTGCATCATCACTGAGAGTTGCAGTGTTGCATCATTTCAAATGTACACACAAACAGGGACAGGAACACACGTAAAAAATGAACACAGCCACAGGTCCTGTCAGACTTACTGTGAGCACAACTACGAATCTCTTCTAGATAAATGGGGAATATGGTAAACCTGGGTCTTGTTTTCGTGGTTTTGGCAGTCGTTCCTATTCATCATAATAAAATTCTACCCACCATGTTTGGTGAGATTTGACAGTATGAGTAGACTTATAACAGAGAAATTAGTTCTCTCTCCCAGGGCTGAAAGAAAAGAATGACGTCATTCTTTTCTTCAGCCCTAATATGGGAGTTCTCACAGCTTGTTTTGACACATCATCGGGTGATGATCAGATTGGTCAGAAATTTGGATTTGACGTGTGCTGCAGTGGAAGGGCCTTATGAGGACTTCACAGGATTTATGCACTGGAGTTTCTCGCAAATTATGAAATGTTCTGGCCAGAACTAACTTTGTTCTTGCTCTTGCCACCTCGAGAAAACGAACAAATCTCTCTGTTGCTGCAGAGTGTGTAAGGTCCTTTAGAAGTCAAATGCAGCAAGAAACATGAACAGCGTGACGATCAAACTTCTGTTGTCTGCAAATGGAACTTGTGCACTTAAATGCTTGGTGTTCAAGAGGTCACACTATTGCTCAGCAAAGGCAACATGTCTAGAAGCTGCAAAATTCTGAAAAGATTAGTATTTTTAATTAGAACGAGAACTCCGTGTGTGTTATGGATATGTGTCCATGTGTGGTGTATCAGAACAGGAGGTCCTGCCCCATCAGTTTCCTCCTTCGCCAAGGGTAACAGCAGGCTCCAACCCTGCTGGCTGCCAACCGACCTTCCCCTGACCCCCAAGGTCAACAGGCACTGTGCATGTGTGTGTGTGTGTGTGCTTAGGATTTATCACAGCATATGGAACTGACTGGTGGTCACAGGGACATATGCGATGGGCCCCTTTGCGGATTTCACCCTGTGTGTGACTGTGTGTGTGTGTTTTTGTGTCTTCAAACATGTGTGTGAGTTAGTGTGAGTATATTTATACAGCGTATGGATGATTATTTTTTTCCTTTTGTGTATTTCAGGATGTGTGTGATGTGTGTTATCCTGTCAGCAGGGATGTAAGACCCCCCGCTGTGCCTCATTGGGGGACTTTAACACTCTCACTGCTGGATTTCCTCCATTCTAATATACCTCCGCCTGACTACCCATATGTCTTCTCTTCTCTTCTCTTCTCTTCTCTTCTCTTCTCTTCTCTTCTCTTCTCTTCTCATAATTTTCTGGACGTATATGAATACATGCGTAGCCTAACTGGATGTGTCTTGGTCTGTTGGTGGCTCTGTCTGACCCAAAACTGTGCCAGAGGATGTTCAAAACGCGCTCACCTACACAAACGAAGGCAGACTGGCACACAGAAATATATACACACAAACTGGGGAGTTCAAAACTCTTTTTCTTCACTGTTCAGAATCGTCAGTGCTGTTAGAACATCAGATCAGTGTGACAAGTTACCTTCTTGTGTGTACGCACACAATACACACTAAATGGCTCACGATGGAAGGCTTCCTAAGAAAGCTGCACTGGCTTTTGGCTTAAAATATACTTGTGTGTGTGTGTATGTGTTTGTGTGTGTACCCAACCATTAAAGTGAGTGTAATAATAAAATAATTGCATGCCTTCCCCCTATAAGTGTGTGTGTTTAATCAGAAGACAAAGTTTTCCACTTCCTCCTGGGAGCCAATTAAGGCTCAATAAAGAACCTGGCAGAGAGAGAGACAAAGAGAGAGAACGAGTGTAAAGAACAGAAAGAGAAGCCAGAGAGGAGGAAGGAGTGGTAGAAGGGCAGAGAGCAGTTGAGAGGAAGCGAACAAGATGGATGGATGGAGTCTGCGACACAGAGAGGGAACTGAACAGGGAGGTAGAGTTGAAACAATGGGAAGGGAGATGAATAGAAGGTGTCAGAAATGGTGGATGATTGGAAGGTAGAAAGAGACAAATGGATGGTGCGTCAGTGTATGTATGTGTGTGTGTGTGTTCATGACAGTTTTAAAAATGTGCTGCAACAGTGTAGAGCTCCTATGTAGGTCAATGGAGGTGGAGCAGGGCACTAACACTGCCAGTTTGTGTTGTCGAAACGCAAGATTTATGTCAATAACATGTTTTGTCACAGGTTAAAGCTGCAATTTAAAGCTACAGTAATTGATTTATTGAGATTTATTGCAGCTAAGGTGCATCAAACCCCACAGCCAACATGTGGTTAGAATATTGGTGCAATGATGTAACAAATATTTGGTGGTTATAGCCTTTAAAATGTGTCAAATTAGCTTTATTGTGCTGTCCTTATGGTGTATTGTGGTGTTTTGTATGGCCAATGTGTCAGCAAACAGAGATTATCATTCATTTTTACTCATGTTTCCAGTCATTCTTCAGTCTTGTTTTTGCTCTGGTTTGGTCTCCACCAACTCCTATCAGCCAGTTGTTAACTGTGTTTGTTTGATTGCTGAACAAATGGTGTTCAGCCTTTTTTCAAACAGCTTCTGCAGAATGGGTGTTAATTAAAGCAGTAAACCATCCCCAATACGCCACCTTTAAATAAAAAAAAACAGATACCAAAAAGCTTCATAAAGGTGCAGAGTTTTCTTCAAGTGAAGTGTTTCATTTCAGACCATCCGCCAACTAAACCTCTTCCTCTCTGTCTGCTTTTCTTTCATCTCTCTGCCCAGGCGGCACTGACATAGTGTCATGTTTCATGGGTCAGAATCCAACAGTTCCAGTGTACCGGGGCGAGATCCAAACAAGAAACCTCGGCATCGCTGTGGAAGCCTGGAGCCTTGACGGTGAGAGTGCGTGTGTGTGTGTTCAGATTGGCTGAATCGCTAAGAAATGGAGCACCATTGATTTTTGTTTTTTCTCTATTGAGCCAAAACTACATCATGGGATTTATTGAGAAATGTGTCTTGACAAGAACACCCAGAGATTGTAAAAAAGAAATTAGTAGTGTGAATCCTAAGAGGGACCGGAAAAATATTAATGAGGAAAATGGATCACAAGCCATTTTACACACTGCTGAGATGCCCCTGAGCAAACTTCCCAGCTGCTTCTGGAGCTGTTTGGTAACTAACAGAACATGACTCTAGTTATACTTGGCTGCTCCCATATGTCGATCTACCTGTCAAATCTACCTGATAAATACAGGTAAAAACTTAAGGGAAACACTGTTTGTTTCATTAACAATCCAAACAAAAACAAAGAGTTTTTTTTATCTCTCTGGGAGACTTTAGAGCGCTCCATGTTTTCCTCATTGATTTTAGTTCCTTGTTCCCCAGCTGCCGATCCCTGCTGCAGGCTGCGCTGCCGTGTCTCCACCACCTCAAAGGAGAGTGGATTGAGGGATAATTTAAAGGCAGTTTTGTAGGAAGAGCTTGGGATTATTTTAGTCGGCCTCTAAGCCTATAACACCGTCCTGAGGGAGGGGAGGTCTGTGTGAAACCACACACTATAGTGTATCAGGTAGTGTGGGATACATTACCACACTTTTTTTTTTATCTGACAATGATTTATGTGTTTGTGCACATACAAGTGTGTTCAAGTCTATGTGTGTGTTTTAGAAAAGTATAACCAAAAGCCTCTAACTTTATTTTTTGTTCTTTTGATGTCTGTCTGTGTGTGTGTGTGTGTGTGTGTGTGTCTGTGTGTGTGTGTGGGGACAGGTAAGCCTGTATGGGGAGAGAGCGGGGAGCTTGTCTGCTTGAAGCCAATCCCCTGCCAGCCTACACACTTCTGGAATGACGAGAACGGGAGCAAATACCACAAAGCGTACTTTTCTTCATATCCTGGTACGTTCAGGAACATTATGTATAAATACAAGCGTATTTGCAGTATACATATATTCAAAAAAAACAAAGTCAAAGGAAGCACTTGTTTGATATAATGCTTTTTCTATTTTCTCTTCCTTTTTTCCTAGGGGTGTGGGCTCATGGAGACTACTGTAAAATCAACCCAAAGACAGGAGGCATTGTCATGCTGGGCAGAAGGTCAGCTATTAACCGTTCTACTCAGAGCTCCAGAATGAGGAAATAAAAATAGTTTTATCACTGCATTTTGAATGAATCAGTGCTGGTCAGGTTAAAATGGCTTATTTCTGAGATTTGGCACAGCGCTACATTACATTATTCAGAAAGCTTGGTAGCCTGTGTCAGTGCTTAATTGCAAAAATAAGATTGTTTATGTTTTATGAGGATTCAGATCTTGCAGGGTTATTGGAAACAAAGTGAAAATATTGAAATGTACACAAATTGAACAGATTTGACCCTAGTTTGTAGATATATAAAGAAAGATTCACAAGCTTGAAACTGAAATTGTTTCCGTATTCTGGAGGATTTTTTTCTGTGTTGTCTGATGTGTGGCGAGACAGCTTCTCAATGACAGACACAAGAGTTTTGGATCTTGAACTTGTGTTTTTGTTCTACAGTGACGGCACATTGAACCCCAACGGAGTCCGATTTGGCAGCTCGGAGATCTACAACATCGGTGAGTCTTGAACGTCACAGGTGGAGGTGTGGGGGTGAGAAACCATGAAGGGGAATGACAAAACATCTTTGTGAGCTTAAATTGAGTCTTTAAAAATATTTTATCATCCTGTTGTTTTAAGTTTGCTCACTTACGTCATTTGTTCGGCCAACATGAAGTAAAGTTTCTTCTTGATACAGACAACAGAAATGAGTGTTTTTTGTGCTTAGTTTGGTGGTGGAAACATTTTCCTCTGTTTTCACCCATTTCCACAACATCTTTTCATCTTCTCTGTTCTTCTAATCTTTGCTCCCTTACTCTCTCCACCTCTCACCTCCTCCTCTCTCCTCGCCTCTCAACTGCTCTTCTCATTTTTGTTTTGTCTCCTTGTCCTCTCCTCTGCCCTCTCCTTCCCTCTCCTCTGCAGTGGAGGCGTTCGAGGAAGTCACAGACAGCCTTTGCGTTCCTCAGTACAATGCCGACGGAGAAGAGAGAGTTATTTTGTTCTTAAAGATGGCACCCGGGAAGCCCTTCTGTCCCGAGTTGGTGGCGAAGATTAAAGGAGCCATCAGAAAAGCTCTGTCTGCCCGTCACGTCCCCGCTCTGCTGCTGGAGACCCGAGACATTCCTGTAAGAGAAATATGAATATCAGATGTGAATAAACCTGTCAGATCGTCCTGTCAGAGTGGTTACAGCCGTTAAAAGTCAGCCCTGCTTTGAATGACAGCCCCTTTTCTCCATCCCTCTGCAGTACACCATCAGCGGGAAGAAGGTGGAGGTGGCCGTGAAGCAGGTGATTGCTGGCAGGGAGGTGGCGCAGAGAGGAGCTTTCTCCAACCCGGATTCACTGGACCTCTACAAGAACATTCCTGAGCTGCAGAACTATTAGAGACGAGGCTTCAGTGAGACGGAGAACGGACCTGCAAGAGAGGACCACCTGACGAGAATTCAGCTTAGTTTGTAAATTAACTTCATTCAGATTTACAGGAACAGGGAGATATCCAAAGTGCAGAGGTAGCTTACAGCGGCACAGTGAGCTTAGAAAGGGACAAATGTGAATATCAAAATAATGCAAAACTAAACAAACGATATGTAAATATAAAAATAAGTCTAAGACATCAGGCGGACTTTAAAAACGTACTGCTTCATTGGCTAGCTTTCAATCAAACGATCAAGCAGCTGCTCCTAGTCTAACGTACTGTGCAAGTAAATGTTGAGCTGGATTCAGCTTCAGATATAATGTGACGTGCACAGCGGTGCTTGTGAATAAGCTCACCGGTAACGGAGAAGTGTCACTTACTGTTAAGCGCTCTTCCTTTGGCTTCACATTCTGATAGCTGTCAGCTCGTGAAGAAGCGTATCTCTCTGTTTCGCCTGCTTTAACCCCAGTGTCGGTTCCGAGTGGGTCCCAGACTGAAAATCCATGGACGTGTGCAGAAAAACACACGCAAACACCCGGGATGTCACCATATCATTGTCACGTGGTACGACTTGCTTTATCAGATGTGTATATATATGAATATATATTTTTTGGACTGTGAAGTTAACATTATAATTATGCATTTGAAGTTAGTGACCCAAACCTTGTTAACCAAAGTGAGTCTCAGTTTGAATAAATGAACCAGAGATTCCAGTTAAAACAAAACTTCCTGAACTTTTCCCAAGTTAAAAAAAGTTATCGATCTCTTGTGTATAACATGTTCAATTCCTAACAATCATTTGACTTTGTAACATTGACTCGTTTTCATTCCGCCCAATACACGAAGGCATTAACTGATAAAGCTCAATACACGTTTTTTAGTCCCATTGGCTCTCATTCATCAAACTACCGTTCCAATAAACCAGTCAAGGTGAAGTTTGATCTGAAAATAAGCAACGGTTCATTTCACCACAAAAGCCTCTATTTATTAGCTCCATGTTTGTCATAACTAAGCCTGTTTTTGCTCTGTACAAGGGAAAGCTGAATTATTTATTCAACATTTCCTCAGGCTGTGTGGCAAAGCCTAAAGGCTAATTCATGCTATTAAAGATGAACTGCAGTGGGTTTGGTCAATAGTAGCACGACTGAGCAGCATGGGTGTACAATAACAAAAATCACTTCCTGTCAGGGGCTAAAAGAGCTGACCAGAATGTAAATTGTGTTACAATTGCAGATATAAATGTCAGGGAGATATTCGATCTTTGGAGAAATATTTAACCGGAGGAAAGATTTTATATTATATTAAACAGAAGTAGCATTTTCTTACTGGGTTTTTGTGGTTTTTAAGGATTCTTGTTTCGTTTTTGATTCAGTCTTTGTTTTTTAAAGGTATTTTGAGGCATTTTTTAAAAGTATGAATGTCAACAATTCAACTGGAATATTCTGCAGTTCATCTTTAATGTCATATTCACTACTTGGATTAAATACACTTCCTCTTTAAAGGTACCCTGTGGAGGGGGCAATATTTTAATAACTGTATCCCATTTTGTTTGTATTTTGTGGATGTGGTCGATGGGATAAATATTCCTACCAATGGGGTCTAAATATTCCAGTGATTGACAGGTGCCATTTTTTAAAGTAAAAATAAATAAATCTACTTTTCCAATTCTGAGGGTCAGAAAAACTTTTTAGAAAACAAAACTCCACAGGTTATCTTTAAAGTCTCAAAGATGAAACACTCTCACAGGTACACAACTGTACACTTTGCACTTTAGTTCTGTATGCTGTATGTTACAATGTTCCTAATATAATCTGGTGAAACATGGCAGGTCTGCTGTTCTGTTCTGTAATATGCATGCAGGCGAGGCAGTTTTTCTTAAGCAGCAAATATTTCTTATAATAGGCCAAATGTTGAAAACAATTCTGGATGTGTCACATATAAATGAGTCAATTGTGTTTGGTTCTTTTATGTCCGCCTTTAGTGAAACAACAATGTCATTTTTACTCATTTTGGTGTTGCGAGAATGTTTATGGAATCGGATGGGACATCTTTCTAAAGCAGATTATCTGCGGCATCATAACGATGGTCATTGTCTCTGAATAGTTTATGTCTGGAGTTGTCGGAGCCATAAATGGATGTGAACTCATCTAATTTTCGCACCTTGGCTATGTTCAGTTATTCAGGGGAATATTTGCATAAGAAACCACTGAAGTTGTGGACCGAGAGGGATTTTATTGTGAGCGCGGTGTGTGTATTCTGGTTGACAACTGTCGGCAACTCAATAAAGAAAAGCCAGTCTGAGAGCAAAAGCTCAAACAAACACTTTTGTGTACCAGAAGTTTAGCCTTTAATACTCTTTGCAGATTCACACTGTGTGAATCCACTGTTTTCCCAAGATAAGCTGGGAAACCCTTTATCCCATGCTTCCTGGACACAGCAAACATGTAAGGTGTAGTCAGTCAACATTTAATGTTTTTTTTAACAGCTTAACTGAAATATTTAACTCTGATACATAACAACCAGCAATTTAAAAGTGGGTGCCATAAGTTCATTAACTTTCCAAAACTTGAACATTTTGACAAATATACATTCCTGGCTTGTTTATCTTTGGGTTTCAACACCATAAATAAGACACTAAAGATCACTAAATCAGCATTGGTGCTACACCAAGCAGATTGTGATGTCTTAACCACCTCAGCATGTGACCGTCTGCTTTCGGGTGAAGAATAAACAACTGACAGGCTTGTGGAAAGACGGGAAAGTGTGCGTGTTGAGTAATTGTCTCTAAATGTGTGTTTGTGTGTGTGTGTGTGTAGCAGCCAGTCATTTTGACAGACGTCTACTTCCGAAATAAACAGTTTTAAAACCCGCCTGTAACCTTTATAAGTGTGAACGCTCAGACCTGCCAGTCAGCCAAACTTCAAAACGTAACACAGAGGGAAAATATTAAAATAGAAAAAGTGAGACTTGGTGAGAGTCCAGTTCCTCCGTGTAAAAAGTCTCACTAATCGGGTGTTTGAGTATTTTATTTATTCCTACCTTCAGTCATTCAAACATGAGAAAACGTTTGGTTGGCATCCTGTCAGTTGGTAGAGGAGAGAGGAGCGTGAGGAAGAGAGGGAGGGGGGCTGCAGAAATGAGCAGTGTGGGTTGAATGTAGGAATGTTGTCAAATGAAAAGCTGAAGTGTTTACCAAATTCCCAAATAATAACCATCTGATGAACATCAATGGTAAGTGCCATGCAGTCCCCCAGAGAGGCAGTCTGTTGATGTATGATTCATCCCAGTAGTCTCATAACAAAGCACATCACAAACCACAAAATGACTTAGTTACAGCTCGATTGTACGCTCTGTACTTACAGGGGTTGATGGTTAATTCGCTCTCGGTGCAATCAATTTAAAATGTAAATTGACACAGACTAATGATAGATTGTTTATTCTCAGTTATTATGTTATAAATTGACCTGTGGTGCTTACGTAAATGGGTTTTTTTTCCATACTGAGGGAAATTGAACATGTAGAGTGGCGAGATTGGAATGTGATTAACTCCGAGTCCCCACAGGTGAATTTATTGCATAACTAGTCAGACTTAAGTGCCATTAGCGGCCTCATTATGTAATTCAAAAATACAGTGCAGGTACAGACATGTTGGTTCAGATAGATTATACATAAAGTAGAAAAATGTTGGACTTCGTGATGTTAAAGCCTCTTTTTATTGGTGCCAAAATAATCTAAATTTGACATTTTTTATCCATTTTTGTTTTGAGCAATGATAGTAGGTTTAGCCTTAAAAATGTTAGTAAAAAAACCACCTATCTTATCTGGGGCCGGGTCACGAGGGCAGCAGAAAGTGAAAAATTTCTTAAAATTAAAGATAAGATATTCCTTTATTAGTCCCACAAGAGGGACATTTTCAGTGTTAAAGCAGCAAAAGTGCATTAATAAAAGAGCAATAAATAGTTAACAAGTAATATAAAAGTATTAATGAGTTAAGCAAGAAAAAATATTAAAAAAAAACAATAAAAAATAAAATAAGCAGCAATAATATAGACAGACTCAAAAGTAGAAATTGCACTATTACACCATTACGGAGACACATTTTCTTCAACTAACAGCAAAACAAAAAAAATATATTACTTAATATCTGAATCTGAAAGTATTTTATGTAAATTTGCCGAAGCTGTCAGCTACTTTTTGTAGCTGTTGACATGGAAATAGCTCAGTTGTTATGACTTTATGACATTATGGTCATGTGATTACAGGTGGTTGCACTTAGGGGTGAGATGCATATGAAAATTACCATGCCTCACTTGGCTGCAGCTCCTCTTTCCTCAGAAGCTGGAAACCTTCCAACTTCCCAGATGTGTGGAACTGCTCCCTCCTATTGCAGCCTCTGCTCCGTGTCCCCAATTATCCTCAGGTGACGGTGCGTTCACTGCAGCGCACCCCTTCCTGTCACCCCCAGAGGAGACTTGTTTAATCTAAATTGGTTCCCAAAGAGACTTTCTCCTGAAAGGCTGATCACAACATCAATAAAGAGCTTCCATGTGCTTTACTTCCTCTGTGCCGAGCCTCGCTGACAGGAATGTAGCAGATCAATGTAGCGGAGCAATCTCGGAGTGAAAATGAAGCGCGTAACCCACTTGCTGTCATATTTAAATCTGGGGGAATGAAGAGAAGCCTCCGTTTTGGTCTGGTCAAAGGAAACAGGATCACCTCAGGGAGTTGAGGAGAAAAGGAGAATGTTGTTTATTCTGCATACTTTCACTGTAATCCAGCAGGAATCGGCTGTGCAGGTGGGGGTCAACAGTTGGAGGTAAGGAATCTCTCTTGATGTCTTGGCATGTTGGATGTGAGGTAATCGCTATAAACAGATACCTGCATATAAATACAGTGTCTGCAGGCAACAAGATTTCAGTCTCCGGTTTCCAGACTATATGTGAGTGGTGAAAAAGCAGCTCCAGGCCGCTCCGCTCAATACAGCTCTGCACTCAATTGACCCGGCTCCACTCGAACCGCTCACCAACCGCTCCTCAAGAGAAAACCCTTTGTGAACTCCACTGGGGACTTCTCAACAGGTCACTTTTGAAAGAAAGTACACAGATGCATTCTGGGTTGTGCTCTGACATGATTCAATGAGGGGTATTGAGAGGGAGGTCTGGTGTATTGACCAGCATGTAAAGCTGGATTTGGTTGAATGCAAACTAATACTGTGATTTATGAACAAATATCTGCAAAACTACTGTCGATCTTTGTCTTAATTACCACTTTGCAAATATACTAACATCTAAACTACGATGGTGAACATCATTTTCTCAAGTGCTGTACTTTAGTTTTACTTTACTCGAGTATTTCCACATATGTAACTTTCTTCACTATATTTTAGAGGCAAGTATTGTACTTTTACTCCACTACATTTAACTGCCAGCTTCAGTTACTTTTCAGGTCAAGATTCTACATAAAGACATGAACAATTTGAATGGTAACTCATGAATTAAACCACATAAAAGTATATTAACTAGTTAAAATAAGCTCTACCTTGATGACATAATTATCCAAAAATATATTTGGAATAACAATCGAAGGCCTTTCTGCAAGAAGAGGAGCACTTTTACTTTTGATACTTTAAGAACATTTTGATGCTGATACTTTTGTGCTTTTTCTTTTGAATGCAGGACTTTTACTTGTAGTGGAGTAATTCTTCAGAGGGATATTAGTACTTTTACTTAAGTAAGAGATCTGAATATTCTTCCACATTAGCATGTTAGCACACTGACGCTAGCATGTAACTCAAAGTGCCTCACACTGCTGCCATGACTGTTCTCTACTTTTCATTTTGTTTTTAACCTCATTTCTTCTTTTGCTATCTCTTTGAAAGACTAGATTGATGTGTGTTTACTTTAAAAGCTGCTTAGCCAATAAACTGTACATCAAATTGGCGAATTGAATAATTGAGTCACTAATGTGAGTGATGTTTGGTAATTTGCGCTGATTATCTGTGACTGATTGTATATGGTATCATATGTAATTAATACAAAACAAAAACCAGAGGGAGTAATTATAACCAGAGAGAGAGATGCACGTAGAAGTGTTCAGTAGATATTCAGTGATCAAAATAAAGTGGCTTCAACAACCAATCTGCTGCGTGTTTCCTTTTTCAATTTGATCCTCGCAGGAACACACTGACAGCGGCTTTTATTTCATATTCACTGTCAACTATTTGCTTGAGATAACTCCCTCTTGCCCCCGCTCATGTGTCTCTAATGGTGATTCTTTCATATCCCCCTCAAGCAAATGAATTTAAATTTGTTTTATGTGGTCATTCGATTGAGTTTGACACGAGAAGCAGCTAAATGGAGAAGAATCTCTGCTGAGAGTCGTGTCTGTGCGGAGAGGCCTAAATTGTGTCGAGCAGATGTGCAAATTGCTCCCGTACATTTTCAGATTCCTCTATCGCCGCAGAGGGAAACAGTGTTTTTGTGTCCTCTGGAATGGCAATTGTGGCTTTATAAAATATTAAAGTTGTGCTGTATAAATTTATGGCTAAACCCCTTTGTGTCCAGACGATCCGCTGTTTTTTTCAGAGGCTGTAGCCGACTCTCGAAGTCGTCTACAGCCTCTCTCCAACTCTTTATTTTTCAGAGGGGTCCCTTGACCTTTGACCTCTAGATTTCTGCATGTACCCACGAGCCTCCCATTTACAGACATGCCAACTTTATTCTAATCCTGCAAAGACTGAGGAAAAACTTGGCAGTTATCATCGGGGAGACTTTATGTACATCAGTCACGATAATAAAAAAACGATATCTCTGGTCTTCAAAGTTGATCAACTGTACATGGACAGTACTCGTGCAGCCTAAATCTCAATTATCTAAAGCTGTCAGCTAAATATAGTGAAGTAAAAAGTCCAACATTTGCATTTAAAATGTAGTAGAAGTATAAAGTTACATAAAATAAAATAAAATAAAGTCACTCAAGTAAAGTACAAGTACCTTAAAATTCCACCAGTGGCTCTAAGACATGAGTCCATATAACAGAGTGAATGTGGTTAAAAGAGCCATCACCCTGGTTTATCCCTCTTTACTTGTCATCGCCACATCCATTTGTTCAGAATGTCAATACCTGTCGATATATAAGGGTACAGAAAAAGGTTAAAAAGACAAATGGGAAAGAAGATGCAGATGAAAAGCATGGCGGACAGATAATGCCAAACATTGATGGAGCGATGCTGCGTCTGCTGTCACACAGGAACATTTCAGAGACATGCAACGAATCAATAACTTAACAATAACGGGGAAGCAGTTGGTGGTGAAGCTGCTCGTAAGTTCATGTCCAGGACTTTTGTTCTGGCTTTAAAGATATTAATTTAATCCTTGTAATGCTGCACAGTTGAGTCTTATCTCAACACATTCATTAGTAGTGTGAAAATGTTTCTCCCTGTGTGAAGAACAAAGATCAGAGATTAGCTCGAGATAAATTCCACATTGCTTTTGTGCCCATGTACTCTTAGTTTCAGCTCCCAGATATAAAAAATAAAACAGTTTTCCACACAAAAGTACCATTATTTTACTGATAAACACATAACAACAACTGATCATTTAAAGGTTAATTGATTTCTCAGATGCAGAACAGGAAGCAGCCAAACAGCAGAGAGAGAAAACTAATCTGCAGAAATGTTACAAAGCTCTGCACACGGCTACCAGCACGGGAAAACCTCTTCAGTTGATTTTGTCTTCAAATCAGTTTATGAAATTTCAGTCAGTCAGTTGTCTATGAGCACGGAAACACTTGAACATTTTGGTACTTTCATGTGCGAATAAGAGGACTGAGTGCAACTTCCCTCATCACTGCTGCATTTTGCTTCTTAATTGCAACCAAACAGGCTCATTATATTACTTTAAACTACAAGTGTATTACTACTACAGTTTTGACGTTGAACGTGCCTTTGACCTCCACCTGTGCAGCTGCTGTCAATCCCCTCATCAGTCTCTCAGTATTGAACTCATTCTTTGCCTATAGGGAGCTTATATATTGTGTTATTTAAAATCAAAGTGTGGTTACTTTGCGCCACCAGCTTATCATCCTTTACTTGCCAAAAAGCTTTTATTATTTTTTCATATTCATGCCAGGAAATAAGTAACCAGTATGTGATCAGTTTATCCAAATATCACCTATTTGGAAATTTGTGGCGACCTTTTTTGGAGCTGTGAGGAGAAGCTGGCTGTGTGGGACCAGCCAGTTGGCTGACAGTATTTTTGTAATAAGTCCTGCTGCCAGGAAGGGGCTAAAAGCTCTAAACTTGAAAACCAGAGGAACCAAAACAATTGCGAACTGGAAGAGAGGAATTGGTTGGGCAGCATACGGTGAGTAGTTTGTCTTTTGTCACAGACTTGTTGCCTTTTTGTTCGCTCTTGCTTGTCTAGTTTTAACCCTTTAAAGACTTTGTGCTTGCTTGCCTTGGTACTTTTGTTCAGGTTACCTGTTCTGATTGCCTGCCTCTTAAAAACCCCCACTTTTGACTATTATTACGGCAAATTTAGCATTTTACCTGACCTCTGGGTTGAGCATTTTTTACCTGTTTTACTGAGTTTTTACAGGTTCTTTATCTCACATTTCTTGTCTTTTTTATCCCCCTAAAACACTATCATAAAAATGATAACATGAGTGTCTTTTTGACAATTATAGACATTTCAGGATCTATTTTTAGAGCATCTGAGCAATACATTTTTTTTTTTATCACCTGACAATGACAGAAAAGTATTAAATTTAAGTACAAAACACCAACCTATTCCCATAAGGGCTCTCAAGCGAACACTGTCTGAGGAATCAGACTTCCTGATGCTTCACTGCAGTTTCTCTTCGTTCTCTCAAGATGCAATGAGTGGAGGAAGCCCGCATCACTTTTAGTTGCATATTGAACAGTGTTATTATTCTCGGGTCCTTGCAGTCGTCCTCTGTCACTTTTAGTACCACCCACATCCACGCTTACTGTTGTGTTTGTGCAAATTACTGAATGCTCTGATATCAAATCAGTCATATTTCAACTTGCTTCCCTTCAGGAAGGAGTCAGTCTGACCTACTTCCTAAACTGAAACAACCTTCAGTCATTTGTTGGAGTAGTTTCTAACCAAAAGTGCTGTTCATTTACATACATTTTCAGTGCTTAATGTAAAGAAAATTACCCGACTGAGGTCTTAATGAAGATCTTTATTTCCTGTCATTTAGAATCGATCTTCAAAAAAACCCCAAATGATTCTATGTTGTTTTTGTGTTCTTCTTCATGTTTTTCTAAAAGGAAATACTTTGGGTGAGATTGGCAGTCACAAGATTGCACTTTTAGACAGAAAAAGGCGTACCTTCTGCTGCACAAAACAAACGAGCACATGGAAACAGACTATCTGATGTACCTAAATTCTCCATCTCCATGTTCCCGTCTGGTTTCATCAAACTGCCACAGAGAGAGACATCAGGAGCCGCAGACGTGGAAGGAAAGCGAGAGAATCAGGGGAAATAGCGAAAAAGCCGTGTGAGATAGAAAGAAAGAGCCTAATAATCAGCTGGAGACAGGTGAAGCAAGATGGCAGAAGTGAGAAACGAGAAGGAGAAGCAAGAAAGGGAGAAAGAGGAGGATCATGTTTGAAGTCACAAATATAAGCCATACGGGCTGAACACCGTGAACATTTTGATTTTTCTCCAATTTCACCCGTCAATCTTGTCTGTCTTTTTTTGTGGGATTGTTCAGCTGTAGGTGGCTCCCTGCTTTGTCGAGACAACCGATGCTCACTCTCTCGCTGTCACAGCTTGATTTCTCTCTCTCTCTCTCTGTATTTGTAGTGAGTCTCCTCCACGACTCCTGCAGACATCATTGACTTTCTAAGCGCATCAGTTTAACTCCCTGAAAAAAATCCCGGCTCTTATAAGTGACAGCAGAATCTCAGTGTGAGTGTAAAGTGAGAGACTGATTGGTTGGAATGTGTTGGAGAAGGTACTCACGCAGTTTTTTTTTTCTCACACATTGGGATTAGTTCTATGAAAAATAGTTAATGAGTGGGATGCAGTTTGGCAGTTGTACTCGCCAAACAATAACACCTTCACTCTCTTCAAATCAGTGTGTGTGTGTGTGTGTGTGCGAGTGTGTGAGAGAGAGATTATAAAATATTGCAGGATAGATGCAGGACCGAGTAGAAATCTCCGAGTCTGAAACCAATGCAGATGTGTGTTTAACCTGCATTCTTTCAAACGGCCAGCAGGGGACGACACCACTGGTTGCAAAACAAAGGCAGATTGTATAGAAGTCAATGAGAAAATTACTCTACTTCTAACTTGATTATTACCTCACTAAACGCTGAAACTTTGAAGTTTCGCATTTGAGGTTAATTGTTGCATTTTGGTGACCAAAAATCTTGTTCAGTCTTTGGTAGCACTACAAACCAAACTCACAGAAGTCAGCTGCTCTTTTTGAATTACAGTTGCATCTTGCTAACCAAGCTAGCTACCTAATGCTACCGTTAGCTGATAAGTTAGTGTCCAAATATGGTAGCTTCCTACTCCAAAAAAGAGATGGCAAAATGCCAAACTTGAGGCTTCCAAACTGTAGTAAATTTCACCAATTTTCCTCCTGGATTGCCGCATAAAACTGCAAAATCAAATCTGCAGATTCTAGTTTGGGTTACTCATTAATAAAATATGTCACAACATCCTTCTTAAGACTAAACAGGTGGCAAAGACAAATCAGAATATCTACAGAATACTTAATGGCTTAAAATCTTGACAAACATGACAAAATAAAGCAGATTCTTCATCTGGTGTCCTTGTTGTTGACAAGTTCAAGTGCTAAAGTTAATTTGACAAAGCTGTTAGAGTAGAAGACACTACAGTACAATCAGTTTATACAATATGTTGATGTAGCCAGATGTTTCTCTATCCACCTCTCCAGCTGTTTTGAAAAGTCGAGCACATGAATATGGTGCCCTTTCAGTTTTTCTCAAAATCGGATCAGTGGCTTCTGAGACTTCATATTTGATTGACAAAGATACAGCCAGATCCAATCCAAGGGATCCAGATGGAAACAGACAGACAGGTGGATGGATGGATGAACGGCATGGGAAAAGACACAAAAACGGCGTGGTAAGGAAGGCGAGAAGGCAGCGCTGAAGAAGAAGCTTTGAAAAAACAGCTTTCTAAGCTTCACAATGGAAGAACTACAGCAAAGCTGCAGTCCCCTGGAGAGAAACATAGTTTTGTTAGCAAAAGTTACCCAGAAAAAGTAGTTCATGGTCCTAATAATGACTCAAATTTGCAGGGTTATACAATACAAAAATTGCAGTATCATGGATCAGGATTGTTCGTGCACTCCCACTGGAGGTTAAGTAGTTTAGTTTTGCTAACAACAATCTGCAATCTAAAATAACAGCTTCATGTGACTAACACGTCGAGATCCTAAAATACTCCCAAGTCTTATCGCCCAGTAGTCTATGAATGTGTTGTTTCTTAAGAGTGCAGTGCATGGAGACAGTCATGCAGAATTTTCCCACGGTTAAGTCCGTTAGATCACTTCAGGATCAATCTGCGTCCTTGATTGCAATCATATTCACAAGGAGACGTGGGTGGAAAGAAGCCCATTACACACACAGAGCAGATTTCATAATGCACACAAACCTTATGTGAGATATCGCTTTCCGTTCCTGTTTATCAGGGTCAGTGGCTTACACAGGGATAAAGTGTGTGTCCTTAACGCATGTGTGTATACACACTTTCACATGCATACACACACGCAGAAGAACACCTTTATCAGGGTTGCAGGATTACACAGGGATAAGGCTCGACTCTTGATATTGACCCACTGACTAAACACACACACACACACAAGTACACACTTTACATTTGCGCACACTGTGTACACACAAACACATATCCACATATAGAATGGAGTGTGTGTATTCTGCACAGCGTGGGCAGTTTTCTCTTTCAGTACGGACACACATCATGTCCTATTCTGGTCCAGTCTCATCTGTCCTCGACTGTCTTTCCCTGTCCTGGGTCTGATTTGTTTTGGCACTGCAGCCTGTTAAAAGACGTTATTTCATTAATTTAACTTAAATTACTTAAGAAAATACTTCTTTTTCACTTTATACTGCTTGTACAACCTGATCTCACACCTCTGAACACTGAATTCTATGCTGGTTGCACATAATGTATAATGTATACGCATAATAATGTATTCATACACGTATGGTTAACTGTTGTAAAAAGGCTTCAGTTTCTTTGAATCGAGGCTAAAAAATTACTAGGTTTAGGGAAAAAAATTATAGACGTTATAAAAGACAATTTAAACAGTAAATAAATGTACGTAAATGCCGGCAGTGGAGTAGTTAAGAGGGTGACGTGAGCCACTGAGTTAGGTAAGTTACGTTAAAAACTTAAAACAACTGGGATCCACGGAAGTTGCGTAAGAACACAGAAGTTGCGTAAAAAAACAAGATACACAAACTGTGAGTCACGTAAGTTACGTTGGTTATATAAACAACATAAATTACATAAAAATACATAATTGACAAACTGTGAACCACGAAAGTTATGTAAAAACAATAAGATACTTAAAAAAAAACAAGATAAACAAACCGTGAGCCACAGAAGTTACGTAAGTTATATAAACATTAGTTAAATAGATGTAATTCACAAACCGTGAACCACTGAAGTTACATAAAAACACGGAAGTTACATGAAAAAACTAGATAAACAAACAGTCAGATGTGGAAGTTACGTAAAAACCAATGTTATGTACAATCTTTACATTTATGTCTGTTTTTGTGTTTGAATCCTGTTCTCCTGGGTGAAAGTCTGCCCTAGCATGTGATTTTTATACATTACATGCCACCCGCATTCAATTTGCTGATCAGGTTGGCTTGTTCGATAAATAAATGCTAATTTAAAGGACTGTAAAGACTGGCAATCTCTGCAAACCAAAATGAACTGCTGTGACATTAACCATGTTTTGCGGTGGCTGTATGTTGGTTTGCATGGTACATGACACACGCGGTCGCTGCATCCAGATTTGGTCACATACTGAGCTGAACTGGCTGTGCATATTTGCATGAAATTGAAGGGGAGGGAACAACACCAATGAGAAACATGATTTTTCACACACTTGCTTTTGCTGGAACCAGCATGCAAAATGCAGATATGACAAAAAAAACAACATGTTACTCACTGAGGCGTGGAATTGGTATTAGCATGCATTTTGTGTGTGTGTTTTTTTATGACTGTCAACTAGTTATCTTGCCTTTTCTGGCAGGTTTTCCATCATCACTTGACTTATTGTATAATGCATATGTGTTTGACATTGAATCAAATTACCCTGTGCACACAGACACACACAGCTGCCATCTATGTTTTCCTGTGAAAGGCTGTCATTCTCTCTTCCACTCTCTCACTGTCTTTCTAACTCTCTCTCTCTCACACACTCACACACACATACTAACATGCATACATCCACAAGCCAGAGACCGACATACAAACTTTATGCCACTCTCGCAACCAAACACATTTAGTGCAGCAGAGGGTCTTGTAAATTAGGTTGAGAAATCATTATTGGAAGTCTGACTATGGCAGCGATATTAATCTGCTTTATATAACACGTCGTGGGCTCACTGTGGGAAGATCCTCACCTCAGCACTCCGAGCGGGATTGTGGATCGATTGCATCTCCATCTAAGATATTAAAGAGGGCTAAAGAATCATCAGCTGGGAGTGTTTTAGTCAGCCCTTCCTGGGAAACTGAATATTTTCATGGACCTCTAATATCTTGGGTGATGCTAATAAGTGCAGATGACAGAAACTTATTAAAGGCTCAGCAAATCGTTGGCTAACGACAGCTGTGGAATCGATTCAGTTCCTGCGTTCGTGAGATGGCACCATTGTCACCACTAAATTTTATACTCTATTGCAAGATTTCAGTTTTGCAGACCAAGCGCTCTGATGAAGACAAGTCTGAAGACAGGTCTCAGCAGCCTACTCAGAAAAAAGGAGCTGGCAAATCAGTATAATACAGAAATATATGAATATGGTTTATAAGAGCACTATTTTGGCTGCTTTGTCCCCAGCTCAGTGAAAGGAGAAGCAAACCCCAGATTAGTTATTGTTTTGGAACAAGCTTTGTCTGCTTACTGTTTTGGCTTTTTTATGCTTTGTGTGCTATTTTTCGTAGCTTAGTGCCCAAAGGATGATGCTCAGAAATGTCCCAAACACAGACACATGAATAGAAAAGAGAAAATACAGGCAGAGAGCAGGGTCTTTGCAGATAAAGACACCACGGCACATTGCTTTAGTATGAATCTAAATGCTTTTTTTTTTTATAGGGAAAATCTGACCATTAAGACAAATCTAAATTTGATCTCCTTTGGTTGCATGCCACAGCGAGACATTTTCAAACTTGGCGTGGCGCTTGTGTGGCGTGTAAGCCCTCTTTACCTGTGTTCACAGAAAACAATTAACCTTTGCACTGTTCACTTTTGTACAAAGCCCTAATATTCCCAGACTGGCTTTAGGTCTTTTAAAGGTGCAGTGTGTGTTCTGGAGTCTCATTCGCAGGTCGTCAGTATTGTAACGTTGGTCGGCCATGACGGCATCGTTGTTTGACAACTACAATCAACTATCCTTCTCCAGAATCACAAACTGTACCTTTAAATTCAGCTTTTGTTGCCTATTATGCTATAGATGTAGATTTAAAGCTTCTTAAAAGTGTTTTCTTTATTAAAATAACACATTTAGAAGAGTCCTCGCCGTGCTAGAAGACTCATATTCCCTCTATATACTTCCTATTTTCTATTTATCTGTTTCTCGTCTCTCTCAGGCAGTCTACCTCACACATCTCCCCGTCTTTTCCTCGATGACCTGCTGTGAATCTATCCTTACCCCCCTCTCTCTGGGATTATATTGAAGGCCATCCGCTCCATTCGGCCATCCGAAAAAACGGGCCGAGGACCAGCTTTAATTGGCCCAGAAATAGCCAAGGAGACTAGGCTGGATCTGGGAGGGCAAGGAAAGGAAGAGGAGGGCTAGGAGGAGCATGAAGGGAGGGTTTAAGGTTTTTCGAGGATTGTAATGTTTTACACAGACGTTCCCATGCCTGAAGGAGAGAGTGGCTGAGCAGTGTCGGTCTCACTTGGCCCTCAAGTGTCATGAATTAAGTGCATTATTAGTATTAGGGATGTAGATGTGCATTACAGCACAAATACAAGTAGTTATAATAAAGGTCACCAGATACATGCTGTTGATGTTTGAAAACTACAAAGAGTGATATTTAATATATTTTAAAGCACACTACATTAATGCATTGCATAATTTTTAATTGCACTCCAGCAAGTAGGGAGATTAAAAGCTTGTTTTGCAGTTTCATTCTTTCAGTTTTAAAGACTAAATTAACTGAATAATAAGGAACAGTTAAAAAAACAGGTCTACATTTATTTTTGAGGGTTATTAGAAGGGATGCATGATTTATATAATAAATGTATATTATTATGCATTATTCTGAAATGAAATTAGAGCCTATAATACAAAGCTAAATTGTTAATTTTTTTTACTTAGCATAGCTCTCTTCAACCCTTTCCCATGTTTTATTAAGTATCAGTCTACTATACATCTTTTGTTATTATGTTTTATTTGCAGATTGAGCAGTAATAGGCTTTCTGTTTAATAAAAGCATTCATTTTTGTATTTGTTGTATTTAATACGACATGTCTGATTTTACAGACAAAGTATTTAGTTTAAATTCTTAGATAAAATACTCATACATAAAAGTCAAAGTAAGTTTTGTATGTACTTTGCCAGAAAAAAATAAAAATAAAACACGAGTAAAACAAAAAAGACAGAATAGGTAATTAATTTATTTTTAAAATATGATAATCAGTATTGACTGAAAAAGGTTAATATTGTTTATCCCTATATTTTTTTATTTAAATATGTTTTATGTGACACAGCAGACTGCAAGCTAAGCACTCCGATTGATATTCTAGGTGCCTGCCTGGTACCATTATGCATGCAAAATGAAATTAAATATGCGCCGTGTGGTCGGTTGTGCATGGTTTCCATCCGTTTCAATTGAACACACAATGCAACATATGCCTCTTGTGCAGACTGCTGATGATGGCTCAATGCAAAGTAATTTAAATGGCATGTGAACCAACAGCATTAAGAACAAGACACACTAAGCAACATGTTTCATATTACAGGTGAAAGATACTCTGCCAACACTTAAAAAACTGGCAAAAGATTAGATTTCATTTGCTGCCTGCTCTCCATTTTAACATTCCACATCCTGGCCGCTTTGCTGCATAATAAGTGGGAAACTGACATGAGCAACTAGTGCACTGTGGATGAAACAGATCCCAAAGTTACATTAAAGTGACAGAAAACAGCTAGTCTAGTAGAAGCAACAGTAGAAAAGCACTTTGCATGTGTGAAGCTGTGAGGATTCATCACGACACAGTGTTTAGTAAAGATGACTAAAAAACTCAATGAAGTCTGATTTGATAAATTGATATTACAGAACCCATGATCACAAGTTTCCTTTAGTCTTCACCTCATGCCCAGTAGTATGCATTGTTTCCTGTGAATTATGCAGGAGTGCAAAATTTGATAATTACTGAATGCATAAGGCCTCAAATTGTGTCAAAAAAGGACAGAATACATAAAAAATGCTTAAGGATTATAACTTTGACCACTGAAAGTAAGACAGCTTAGTCTTTAGAAAAGCATGTAATTAAAGCATTCTGAGGTTTGCTTTATTTCAACATAGATCACCAGTTTGTTTCAGTAAACCTCTGTGGGGAATTGACTAAATGTCAAGAGTGGCTGTTTTATTGACAAACGAACTGGATGTTGGACTGGATGACTGACTGAATAACAGACCAGCTGATTAACGAGCTGGCTGATAAAATGATCACATATTATCCTGCTGTCAATTTATCCAATCACGTCTCACCAGCTCATTAATCAACTAATTTGTTATCTGCTCCAAACAAGCTCCGAACAACGCACATCTAATTAGAGACACAAATGCTACCAGAAGTCTCCTAACAAAGACTGATGAACACTTTGTTTCTAAATGCACGCCTGCATTCAAACAGCTACATGTGTGCATGAGCCTCTCTGTGTTTCTTTGTTGTTTGGAGCAGGTACAATCAAAAGGCTAATGTCTATTGTTCAGAAACAGCAGATTTCCCTGTGACTGTTGAGTATTTCATGAAATAATTAAGCTCATCTGCATCCATGGATGGATTATTGAACATGCCTACCAGGCACAGGCCCAGGGCACAAAATGTCACTCAAAGAGTCACACCAGCCAAATAGAGGCTCAAAATCATCACACACAAACACTAAAAGACGACAATGGGACCAAAACAGCTGGGAAGAGACGCACAGCAATGAAAAGAGGCATAGCAAGCACAAAGAGACACACAGCAACTACAAAGAGACACAAAATGACAACAAACATGGTCAAAACCACCACATACAAAAAGGCTACCAAAAACAAAACAGAAAATTATGAAGAGACACGAAACAACAGAAAATAGACACCAGATAATCACAAAGAGACACCAAATCCACACAAATAGACACAAAACAACAACAAAGAGACACAAAATTAACACAAAAAGACACAAAACAACAAAGAGACACCAAATAACCACAAATAGACAAAACAACAACAAACAGACGTCAAATGACCAAAATTGTTACAAAACATCCATAAAAGGAAACCAAATCACCACAAAAGACACAAATTAACAACCGAGAGACGCCAAATGATCACAAAACGATCCACAACAACAACAAACAGACACCAATTGATCACAAAACAACTCAAAGCAACAACAAAGAGACATCAAATGACCACAAAACTTACAAATTAACATCAAAGAGACACCAAATGACCACAAAGATACACAAAATAACTACCAAGAGACACCAAATGACCACAAAGACACAAAACAGCTAAAAGAGAAGTTACAGGCTGCAGTGTGACCAGTCGACATGATAAGCTGCTTTTGTCACCTGTATGAAAATGAAAAAGGTTCATTTGATTCACAAAACACCAAATGAGCTGAAAGCTGAGTCAGTGTTTTATTTATCTGTGTCCTGCTCTGTGCCTGGAGTCCCAGCCAGTTCATATTCCAGGCTCAAAACATTTAATTGCTCCCAATACAGCGTGAAAACTGGCTTGTAGCAAAGCACACGACAAAGCTTGTAATTACAATAAAGAGACACACAACCGCCAAAAGCTGAGTTTATGTGTTTGTGTATTTGCTCTGTTAAAACTGCTCTTTTGAGTTTTGCTGTGCTGATTTCCATCTTCTCTCAGAAACACAAGTACCCTCTGTGTCCCTGAGCTACTTCAATGAGAGAGGAGGGCACACACACACACACTAACACACACACACACACCAGACAAAATGTCCTGTCC
>CAFUXE010000485.1:425647-436018 GCA_903364295.1 Serranus cabrilla
GTGTGTGTGTGTGTGTGTGTTTCCCTGTGTGTGGCATGAGACAGTCCAGTTGGCTTCAGGTGGCAGCTTGCCTGCCGCAGCTGTGCCGGTTTAACGGCTCTTACAGGAGGATTACCGGCTCAGTCTGAGCCAGGCTAGCGGCCTTGTCAGCGGCGACAGCGGTGACAGAACGGTCTGTCTTACTCCAGTAAACACTCGCTAAAAAACAAAAACAAATAATAAAGGCGGATAAGCTCCCCGATGCATTGGAAGAAAAGTTTTACCATAACTTCTTTGACTTGTTAAAAAAAAAAGGGAAAAAAAAGCAATGGAGCACTTGTTACTTGATTGATATTTCAAGCTATTTATAGAAATATCCACTGGAGACACTGACTGGTCAAACATAAATGACAACATGTTAAGATATTATTTCTGAAAATAATTATTAACTATTTAACTCATCAGTGGTCTCTTTAAAAACTATATTGCATTGATATTGTAAGGAAGCCCCACCAGGCCACTTACCATTATGTAGGAATCACTGGTAGGAGTTTTTCTATAGGTGCCTGCATCCATCAGAATGGATTCTATTGATTATGTCACTCCTGATGATAATCCATCATAGCTCATAATAAATATTCATTTTACTACTGTGTTAGGCGTGCTGTTTTATACAGGTCACAGAAAACAGCCTCAGGTCACTGTACACTGTCGATGAGCGCTTTCAGCCAAGATTCTGAATACAGACGTTTCTCAGAGACGGAGAGAGGTGAATGGATGTGATGTGACCCTGTTATGTCACTGTGTGCAGGTTGGCAGATGGTAGTGAAAGCTGAGGCCCAGACACTGCTATACATTAAACACACACATGCACACACACACACAAACCAAACAGTCTTATTTTAAACCAAGTAAAAGAAGCACTCATTTTCCAGGAAGTAACAATGTATGTTTTTTTTTTATTGTAACCTGAAAAAAATGTTATTTCCTGTTGTTTTATTTGGAAAAAAGCTAAAAAAAAAAAACAACCTTTGCACCTATTATCATTCTGGAATAAAGGAAAAAAACACTCCAGCTTGTACGTATTTCTTGAAACCAATCACAATGTCTTGGGTGGAGTAAAGCCGTGATGCGTTGCCCTGCAAAATGGATAATTCTGACCTTAAATAGGTGGCTGATGGCAGATTTATCCATTAACAGTCTACATACTATGAGTCAGAACAGTACACCCTGTGGAGCTGTTTAATGCATATGAGGTCGTTGGAAAATGACCCCCAAAGAGCAATCATGCACAGCCCTCTGAGTATCATACAAAGCTTTAAACAAGGAGATAGATCAGTCTAGTCATGGCCAAAACCACTGAGCCAGGAAAAACAACCCTCTCCAAAAAGTATATGAATTTCCATAATATCCCTGACTTATTGTGAGAAAGTGATTTTGACTTGAAACAACTTGTGTATAAGTATTGAGGTTAATTAAGTTTAGGACTGAAGACTTGGACCAGACTTGGGACTTTACTCAGTACTTCCAAATCTTTATTTGAGATCATGAATTAAATTCAATTAATTTTCTATCACCTCTGACAAAGACCATGAAATATTTGAATGTTGGTTGTTTCAGCCCTGATAAATAAGATATGTCCGTGCTTGTCATCTGACAATGAGCTGGTTCCAGTTAACATGATCATTTAATCTCTCCAATCCTTGGATAAACACTTGTTTCTCTTCTACTAAAACCAAACCAGGAGTCAGACGATTCTGATTCTGCATAACACAATGCAGCAAACACACTATGATAAATCAGTAAATAGAAATAATTAAACTGTCGCATGCATTGACAATTTAATGAACTTTTTCAATTACCTAAGTATATAAAACAAATGATCCTAATTCCAAATGTGAAAAATAGAAGCAAACAAAAGATTAAACCAAAAACGAAGAGAACATCTGGCGTCTGGCACCTTGTGTTCTGTGGCTGCCTGACGAGGTGTGACCAGACGCCATGGTAACAACAGACACCAACACCTCGTTAGGCCCTCGTTAAGCTCGTTAAGGCCCAGCTCGTTATGTTTTCTGCTAATGAGGCTGCTTGGAGGTGACTGAGCCGTGGAGGGATGTGGGAATGTGCTGTGTGACTCGTAGATGCAACAAGCTTACACGGAAGAATAAGGGGGGAGGAATAAGAAAGGGGGAGTCGGGGAGAGGAAATTAAATCATGATATGCAGTTGGAGCTCCACCCAGCAGAGGATTCATTGGAACACCTGTATGAGTGAATCGGGGCTGGACAAGTTCCTGACAGCTTCTTCAGTTCCAGAGACAGTTCCCAGATTAAAAATCTATTTTCCTTCTGACAGTGAGAGCTGTCAATCATTTTCACAGCCTCTTCAGACAGCTACGGTTCTTCATCTCCAGCCTTTGGCTCGCAATCTGTGGTGGAATATCCACGTTGTCTGACGTAAGCTGTGGAAAGGGGAATGAGATCTGGTCTCTTGTTCTGTGATTTTTTGCACAAATGATGTTTACAGTTGGACTCTGTGTCACGGTTCAGGGATATTGGCCCCAATGTTGCTCGAGGTGCATCTGCCTTGCATCATTGGTGATAAGACAGCCCTGCCCTGAATCAGTCCAATCATGTCATATAGATCGTGTCATCTGTTAACTGAACCTGTTTGTCCATATTTTTTTGGTAATGTTTTGTTCTTCATAGCTGGATAAATTCATATCTGTAACTGTCCTGAGGCCAGCACCTTCAAAACAGGCTTAGTGACCCAGATGGTTCACTGTAAACTATATACTTGGACTGATTTTTTAAATAGAAATGGCTCGCTGTGTTGATTACAGGATGCTTTTAGATGAGAACATGCAGATTATTGTAAACTCAGCATAACCTGTAATCACAAATCCTCATAATGATAAAACTAAATCCAATTAAAAACAAAAAAAATACAACTTTTTAACCAAACTAAAAAGATAACAAGAAACATTTGGTATTTAATCTGACAATAAAATACACTTTTCATTTGAACACTAAAATATATTAAATGATTAACTGTAGAACTCACTTTGATGAAATTTGTTTATGCAATTACAGCTGCTTTATGAGACATTAGCAGGGTTTTATTTCCATAACAGGCTCATGATTATCACTTAAAAATGTCTGGCTCATCTGTGGGGAACACCAACTCATTCCCTGTTTTACAGTGAGAAAGAGTGAAAACATTGTGGAGCACAATGAAGAAGAAAAGGACGCCTGTAACAATGCATGAGAACACATTAAATGTATCTATTTCCTCATGCAGGCTGGGACACTTATTCTTAACATGATCATCACTCAGTCAAACATGTGGGAGCTGCTCATGGTTTCAGCTCTCAACTAGTTTTGCCTTAATTTCAAAATAAGAGCACACTATCATCCACTTCCTCTAGATTTACAAGTCAGCCCTCAAGCTGCATTCAAAACTTGCTAGGAACACCTCCCAGAAGGGGTTGAGTGTCTTAATGAAATACCTAAAGGACACGGGTATAGGATATAGGTTTTTATTTTGTTTTATTTTCCTGCCTATCTCTTGTCCCACACTCCAGTCCAGTAGGTGGCGGCAAATGCACCTAAAAGTTGGTTGCCAGCCGCCAATAAAAACCAATAGAAGAAGAAGAAGAAGAAGAAGAAGAAGAAGCTGCTTTCAAAGAACCCAAATCTCAAGATGGAAATAAACAGAACTAGCTTAGATAAGAATATAAAATTAGTTAAAGTACTTCTGAAGAACATTCTTATGCCTGTTTGAACCTCTGACTCAGTCTTTGGACTTTGGATTTCCTGCCTGCCCTTTTGGATTTGTTTGCCAGTTTGGACTGCCTTCTGCCATTTCAACTCATGTCTGCCACATGATCACCTGCCTGTCTGTAAGTCAAAATATACCTTTACTTTGACATGAATCTCTGAGTTTTTTTTCTGTCTACTTTGCTGAATATGGGCCACCTCAGCAGCCACCGAGTAAATTAATGTTTGTGCATGTTTATGGATTCACATGTGGATGAGCATTGATATTTTTGTATATAATTTCTGCACAAACATAAAGACCTTTAAGAAGATTCTGAAGGATTGACAGGGTTGTTTAAGGCAATGTGCTCATTTTATCTACTCAAAACATTCAATATTTTTATGAAAAGGCGTGGGGCCTAGTATAAATTTAAAGACAAATGTTAATCTGGTGACACTTGGAGAAACTACACCTTTCAAAGCTAAAATTTTACAAAACCAACCTGTCACTGTGTTGGGTGTCATTTCAATCCCTTCACATTCAAATGAGGTCCAAAAACTTGAATTCATGTTACAAATCTTTGAGTTTTTATTGTGTTTAATGCACATCATCTGGTGAAAAGTTTGTGTTGATTGAACAACAAACACACATCTCCATTTTTAATCAATTTTAGAGGGACTAGCTTTCATTTTTCTTGACAATATCTTACCAAATATGCTGTTTATCAACATGGTGGTGGTGTTAAAAGAACTCTCAGAGTGTGTGTTTAGTACATGGTTTCACTATTTGACATATTGCTGTGTGGTGTTTTCTGTTTTGGAGGTGCAGCAATTTTTATGTCTCATTCTGATTAGATAATGACAAAAATTCAGCCGTCTTGTCGTGTTTATAAAAGCCGTGCTTTTACTCAGCCCTGAGCTGAAATATACTGGTTACATAAAAAAGGGGAATGCTTCCAGTTAGTCTGCTAGTGTTGCTAAGTTGTTTTTGTCCCCAGCGTGCAGATGAATAGCAGAGTCGGCATTAACAGAAGTTAAGAGGAGGTGATTACTAGGAGAGTGAGCAGGCTCGGTTTAATGCTCCATCAATGAGGCTTTTTTGTAAAGGGTGGAAATTGAGTTTTGCGGGAGAAATGACTGTGTGATCTGGTTGTCCTCCATCATTTGTGCCAAGCATGGCTATTCATTTGCTTTGTGCATTTTTGATAAGAGTGTGCATACATGGAGAGTTGCCTCTGTGCAGGACTGTTTGTGCCCTGTTGTGTGCATAAATGTGTATTTCCGTGTCCGTTTGTGCCTCTTTGTGGCGTTGGCAAACTGTTTTCATTGGTGTTCAGTGTGTGTATGAGTGTCTCTTTTTTTGTGCGCGCCTATGTGTGGGTGAAGCTGAACAAATAAAGCTAGTTTCCTCTTTGATTGTGTTCACAGTGTCAAGCACTCAGTCTGTAATTAGCACACAGACAGCCATCTGTCCAAACAAGCAGCTCAAAACAACTCCTGTCCTGCTCACTTTCACTGCTATCACAGCATCCATCCATCGCTAACTCTCTCTTATTTGCTGGCTCCTCTCTCCATCTGCCTGTCTGCCTCTGTCTCTATCTATACACCCTACATCTCACTCTGTCTCCTCATCTCTCTACCTTTCATTGTTTGCTCACTTTCTGACTCCATCTGTCCGTCTTCGTCTTTTGTCTTATTCTCCATCTTTCTCTGTCTGGATCCCAAACAACTTTATCTAAAACAGTGAACCAGAAAGTTAATAGCTTGACCTTCAGTGATGGTTCGGTGTTCCTCACAAACTTTGTAAAACTGGCCAAACTAGGAGAACCTGATTTCTAGTTAAGAAGTAAAGTGATGGCAGGAAACTGAAACAGATTGATACACATAAAAAAAAAAATATATATATTTATCGAGCATCAACAATGCGAAATGTCCACAAATTGAAGACGAGAGAGGAACATGAAAAAGTGCCCAATTTTTTATATTTTCCATTCTTCAGTATAAGAATACTGTGAGTGATGTTGAAGGATTTGATACGTAAAGGAGCAAATCATGCAAAAACTTTATGAGACACTCATTCTTCATTTTCATGCTTGCTTCATGTCTAATTATATCATGGATGTTTTATAATTGCCCACTGGCACCTATTTTCACTGAGGGGGGCTTTTGGGTCTCTTCCAAATCCCCTTATTTTCCAGTTAAAAGTTTATTTGGTTTTAGTTAATTCTTGCTCATTTAACTGTCTTTGTTTCCCTTTTATTAGGGCCTGTGATGCCTTTCGAGACTGTTGTTGTGATTAAGGACTATGCCAAATTGTGACTCAATTTAAAATGTAGGAAATGAGGCGGTAGTGGAAGATTTGCATGAATTACAACACTTCAAGAGAAAACTCTTTAAAGGGTATTATTGTTTTGAAATGGTCCCTTTAAAGGGAATTTAACTCAAACTAGTAATTAAAGATTTAAATAATAGGTGCTGGAACTTCATGCAAGTAAAAAGCCATTTCCCTGCAATCTTCCTCAGCATCATTCTCTAATGACTTCAATTTAAAGCTTTTTGCTCAACAAGTCCTTTTCATACGGCTTCTCTGTTATATGGAACATTATCATTCTATGATTGCTGCAGCAATTTGTTATCTATTGTCAGAGTACCAGTTCGTCAATGTGCGTCATTGTGGAGGAAATTGAACTTAAACGTGTAAAATACGACTCAAATCACGGAAAAGCAAAAATATCTCTTAGACTAACACTGTGTTGCTGCAGCTACTAATCACAGACTTTGGTTCCTGTCACACACACACACACACACACCCCGAATCATTCACTCACAGGGGAAATGATCCAATATGACAATATCCTTAATTCAGAGCGTTAGGGCCAAATTGTCTTAGCTGATTGTGTGTGTGTGTTAGTGTGTGTTTGTGTGTTCCTGTGGGGGACAATCACAGTGAAATGAGTGTAATTAAGTTGCCAGTCGCGACGGGCTTCTGTCGAGAATTAATATTTACCAGCAACGTGTGTGTATGTGTGTGTGCGCGCGTGTAAAAATTGATATTAGCATCTTCCTGATGAGTCACCTCCCACCCCCTTTCAGGTGGCAAACAGCAAGGCCCCCTGGGTAATCTGCCCAGCAAATTGGATGTTTGTTTGAATCACTCTCCAGCTCAGGACACTTTATGTGTGTGTGAGTGTGTGTGTGTGTGATCCAGCTGAATATGTACATCTGTGATATGTTGAAATGTGTGATATATCTCTCAGACTCATTCTCACAGTTTGTCCCTTAGTCCCTTTTCAAATGTGTCATTCCATTTGTTTGTGTGTTGTTTATGAACAAAGCGTTGATTATTAACACTCACTGGAGACTTTCTGGGTTATTTATTATTTATTTTACTGTAGCTGACTGAAAACTCTTTACATTCACCTATGATTTTATAAAACAAGATGGAACTTTTTTGAGTTATAAATATAGTAAAGAAAATCTAAAGTATCCTTGTACAGTCAGCATTATAAAGTTTAATTTAGAGATTTTATTTGGTAGCATATTGGTTTCAAATGAAATGAGAATATCTAAGGAATGTCAGGCTGTTTTTATGGGAAGTTCAGATATATTTTACTGAGCAAAAACTGACATGGAAGTTTTCCAAGAGGTCCCTTGACCTCTGACCCCCAGATATCTGAATAAAACAGGTTCGATGGGACCAACCAGTCTCCTCATTACAGATATACCAACATTAAACTGATCCCATGCAGTTTTGGGCCAAAACCATGAAGTTTTTCTTATTTAGTACAAATGTGTTATTTCTCAGCAGTGTTCACCATCCAATTACTGAAAGATAATGAAATTATAAAATTCTTGCAGAAATCTCCATAATCTCAAAGTTTGTTTTAAACCAAGTCACAGCATGGATTTTTCTCAAGGTCTTGGTTTCTTAATGTGGTATTTTGGAGGGATTTTTGAACATTTTTAGCAACCCTCAAGTTTAAAAAAAAAGTGAAAAAACTTAGCACCAAATCTGTGTAACTAATGGTATGAACTCAAAGATTGCTGAAACAACTTATTAGACAGGCGGATGGTCTTCATATACTTATATCACAATGTTCTACACTGTTTTTGCTCGCATCTGCATCTCTCATAACTCTTCTGGTTACCAGCTTTCAGATGATGTATACCAGTTTTCATGTGTTGACCTTCTATCTCCCCCTCAATACCCCTATCCTCCATTACCAATTCTTAAGGTTTAACTATAACATCACAACAAGCCAATTAGGACTCAGTTCAAGCTCATTTTGATACATATTGATCAACAGATAAGTGATCAAGTGACTCTTTTTTTTGCAGAACTCCCAACCCTCTTTAAAAAGGATTGAAAGCTGTAGATATACAATGATGGACGATTCTGAAACGGACTTTATTTGCGAGTTTAAAAATCATCAGCAAACACCAACTTACCAAGTGCGTGACGTCTTCGTGTAGTCACATGTTGGAAGGGTTCATGTTGATGTCTCAGTGAAGGACCGAGCTGTCAGTCATCTCTTGTATAACCTATTTGAAATGACACACATGACGTGTTCGAAGCTAATTCATCCCTGGTGTTGACAGACATCAACTTGTGAAGCACAAACATGACTGTAGCTGTGCTGGACACTGTCGGGCTGCATGTGGCTATTTCAGATACTGAGAATATGTACACATTGAGGTGCAGACCAATGTGAGCTTCAGTAAAAGTCTTTTCAAGCTAAATAAGTCACGTGAAACATCGTCAGTAAGACAAATAATCAGTTTAAAGAGTATTTTGTGCAGAAAAATGCACATTTAACACTTTTCCTCATCAATAAGCTTAGATCTAATGCTGGGTTTTGCAGAGAGATGATCTGAAACAGTGGTTGTATTGTAGGTTTTGTGTTCTTTTCTTACCAGACTGTAACCAGAACACTGCGCTTTTGGGAAAACCTTACAACTTCCTGCTCCTGCTCTGAATTCTGCTTTCTTGAAGGCAGACAGCCGGAATAACAGGCGAAGTCGAAACAAATATTGAATATTTATTGTGGTAAGTCCCACTTGTTGAATCAGACAATTGCAGAATTTAATAGCGGACGCTGGTGATTTGGAAAAAGTCTTTTATCAAGTTTGACAAGTTCTGTAAATTTGCATAAGAGGAAGGCGACGTTAAAAATGACTGATTCTGCGGTGGAGAGTGGTGTTAGGGGTTTCAGTTATTCTGACAAACAAACACGATTCAAGAAGGACACACATTGGGAATATCTCCTTATATCCCTCCCTCTGTCGGTGTCAGCATGTCTGTGTGCTCTGTGAACACACACAGCACATGTAAGAAGCCGGAGGGAGAAAGAGTGTGTGTGTGTGTGTGTGTGTGTGGAGGGCTGGGATGCAGAATGCTTGGGTAATCATCAGGAACCTCATCTACGATCCATGCTGAATCTCATGTCCAACAATGGCTGCTTCTTGGGGTTCAAACGGACACACACATACACACAAACATACATCGCACAAAGAAAGGACAGACGCAGATTGAGATCAAACACCCACAAGATTCATGGTGAATATCAACATCTGCTGACAGCAGGACCCACGAGCATTTTCTCAGACTTTAAGCACAGAAATGTCTGTAAAACGATCTCATGAATCTGGAGGGATTGTTCATTGAAGTTGTGAAAAGCTTGTCATAGTGGTGCACAAGCTCTGCCTCTCTGTGGTGCTGTCAAAATCTGACAACAATAACACTGCAGAAAGAAAGCGTGGTGCAAGTGAACTGTACTGGCATTGAAGTCGGAGGGGCAGCCCGGTGGTTTGAGACCTCCGTGTTAAAGGCCACAGCTTCAGTGTAGTAGCAGAGTGTGGTGGGTGGCTTGGCTATAAAAACCCTCATTAGACGATGAAAATGCTGCACTAATGTCTAATCAAACAGCTCCTCACAGCATTGACGACACAGGCCGAGACTGATTGACATCTGCCTCTCCAACTCATTGTTTTTACCATTATCTTAAAGGTGCGGTGAGGCCACATTCTGGCAGGGGAAATATCTTTATGTGTGAAGGGTCAATAATGTGTCTCGCCCCATTCTTCACTGACAAGAAATAAACAACATGTTTATATTTCTCTAGAATGACTGATTCATGTCAACCAAACATTGGACGGTTACACAGGAGATCACTTTTCATTTCTTGCAGAACTGTTGACATGTTGTGTTGTTTCATTTAGACTTCGATAACACACACAAACACACACACGCAGAGAACTCCTGTGCACCAGTGGTGGACATGTCAGGGTTAGGATGTCACTTTCCAACAGTTATTGGGTTTTCAGAATAAACTTCTGTGTTCATGAGAAATGGTTAACTCTTCATGACCAGCGATTTGAGGTACTTGTTCTTGAGTATTTCCACATATGTAACTTTATACTTCTACTTCACTATATTTTAGAGGCAAATATTGTACTTTTTACTCCACTACATTTGGCTGCCAGCTTTAGTTACTTTTCAGGTTGAGATTTAACATGAAAAAATACAGCTAAAATGATCAAGAGTGAGCATAAATTAAACCACATAAAAGTATATTAAGTAGTTAAAATGAGTAAAACAGTAAAATGCTGCTTACATCAATGCATAAAAAAGATAA
>CAFUXE010000485.1:465308-477637 GCA_903364295.1 Serranus cabrilla
CTGAAGATTGTGCGTTGCTAGTCTTTGTACCTCTGTCTGTGAGTGTGTGTGTGCATGTGTGTGTGTGTGCATGTGGGCAGCCAGTGGTCTTATGTCCTGTGTGTGTGTGTTTCTGGAGGGCAGGGAGATAAATGTGCCTGCTTTTTTCTGATAAGGACTCCCACCTCCACCTCTCTATCGCTCTACTGTTCTACCTCTCTCTTCTCCATCCTTCGACCGCTTCCTTTCTGTCTGAAACTGTAGTGACACCGCTCTCTCTCTCTCTCTCTCTCTCTCTCTCTCTCTCTCTTCCTCTCTTTGTGTTCCTCTCTCCACCATTCTTCACGTCTGTATTCTTCTTCTCTGCACTTTTGACATGCCCGTGTTGGATGAAATGAAGACACAGTTGCCCAGGGCCCATTAAAACATTTAAACATTTAAAATCATTTCACTATTTATAGGCTAATGGAAAATAAATGTGATTTCCCACTCTTAATAGGCTCGTCAAGTCAGAAAACTGCCACATTTGGCCAAGTTAGTTAACTTATACAGGAGATAAGTTAAGTTAGAATTGAAAAAATATCTTATTTAAGCCCCATTAACTGGGTTTTTTATTATAAAAGAGATGAAATACTTTAATTGTTTTTTCCATGAGCAACATTGTTCTATAATAAAAGCATTTTTTTCTTATTTTACTCCTTTTGTCCGGCTTTATTGTTATCCTGAAGAATAAGTTGGTGAAACACATCAGCATCTGGTTAATATTTACTCGGGGCAGACTTGCTTTTAATTATTGTTTTCAGCCAGTGTTCAACTTTAACAAAAACATGCAGTAATCTGTTCTACAAGCCTTATTAAAAGCCTTATTACTAATATTTACTTATGCATATGTCATTTTTACCGTGATCAGTTGTAAAATCTGTTTAAAATATAACCTTTGACCCCTGATCTGCCACACTGGAACAATAACTTTCTGCTAATTATGGGCTTAAGTGTAGATGTGTTACAGAGACATAAATATAAGTATCTGTTCAAGCAAGAAAATGATCATAACTGTATCTGTATTTGGATAGAACACCATAATATTTCTCAGAAAAGCGAATTATTACGCTTTTAGATCCTAAAATGTATTTAATACTGCCATTTAGTTAATTATTAATATACAATCACACATCAACACACTGAACTTTTCATTAGAAATTTTTGTATTAATTAAAAAAAATAATTTTCTTCATTTTATTTTATTTATCCACTATTTTATTCTATTTTTCATATCAAGAAACAATAGCTGAAGCACAGACATGTCCATAACGGCCTTTCCCCCCTTGTGTGTGTGTGAATAATAACAATCACCACATTATTCTTCTCTTTTCTTTCCCAAATAACAAATCTACTTTCAGGCGCATCCCGACGAGTGTGTGATTGAGTTTTAAGAATAAGCAGGTCGTATAAAACAGAGCGATGTAAGCGTTAACCGTCTTAAAAAGTACCTGCCATGGTGAAGTGCTTTACCATCTGGTTTTCTCCGCTGTTAAAAGCCTGAGAAAGGCTCTAATTACAATATTGTCACACTTTGCTGATCTCCATAAGGAAACTGTTTCTCTTTCCCCCTCAGAGGTCAGAGTCAGCTGTAGTAACAGCTGATAAGGATTCAGTTAGAGATCTCAGGCAGGCGGGTGGGAGGCCCCTCGCTGTCGAGAAGGTCTCCCCGCTCGCCCTTCCATCCTGTTAATAACTGTAAATCTGACGTACATATAGACGGACCGCTGAGGGATTAGCCTGTAAGTGCTGCTCTGCAGGAAGCCCACAGCGCCCGTGGCTCTGCGCTCTGATCTCCGTTTTTATACAATCACCTTTCTTCTTATTCTCGCTTTGCACTCGTCTTTATATTCAACCAAGAAAGAGAAGAAAAGATTTTTTCCCAGTGAATGATCTATCCTTTTTTCACCTTTCACCTTAGTTCCCTTGTTCACCCTCTGGTTCACTGCCGCTCTTTTCTGCGTCGTGATCCCCCCCTCTCCTCTCCTCTGTTGGACATCTGTTCATTCTCTGCTCATCGCTGGAGGAGAAGAGGATCCCTCCATATGCACCTCCCCTCTCCTCTCCTCTCCTCTCCTCTCCTCTCCTCTCCTCCGTCTCCTGCCCTACATACACTATTCTTTATTTTCTTCCCTCTCAGTTTGCTCACAATTTTAACTTTTATTTCTTTGCTTTTCACCGTCACTCACACCAACCTTTGGCTTTCTCTCACTGTGACCTTTCTCCCAATTTCTCTGGTTTGTATTTTCCTTTCTGCCTTCAGAGCTCCACTCTTTCTTTCTTGCTTGCTTCCTTTCTTTTTCTGTCCCTGTTTATCTCTCTCTATCCCTTCCTCTGTCTCCGTTTCTCTCTCCCAGCTGGCTGTTTAAGAACTGTTTGCCATCTGATGTTCCTATGAGAGGTAATTAAAGCCTGAATCACAGACTGTGTGTGTGTCTGTTTGTGGGTACAAATGGATTAATTTCATAACAGTTGTCTCCAGGCTAGCTGGAAAACTTTTGGGAGAACCCCAAAACCGCCACAACCATCACACACCCATTTCATCGGGAGCTTTTCAGGTGTCAAATCAAACCCAAACAGCTCATTATCCTTTCAAATGAAGTTGTATTCAGTTTATTTCAACAACACAATTCAAATGCAGCGAAGTATGTTAATTACAGTAGACAGGCAATAATATTATGAAAGCTACTTTTTAAGCAGTTAATCAGACACTGGGGGCTTCCCGTAATATTAATTTGGAAGCCATGCTGTAAAAAAATTAAAAAAGTAAAAAAAAATCTTTGAAAAGTCTTACACTTACTGTCAAATAACAACAAATAAGAAAACTTTTTTTCTTCCGGATAATTTCTTTAAAAATATGGATAATATACAGTAAATACCTGTATTAAAAAAACACATCTGTAGAATAAATAAAGTTTTTTTACTTTTACCCTAATGTAACGATTAATATGAAATTTCTTTTTACATTTTTGAACAAATTTGACTGTAAAAATATGGATAATATACATTCAATACCTGTATTAAAAATATATCTGGAGAATAAAAAAACTTTTTTTTACTGGTGATGTGACGATTAATATGTTTTTTTTTAAAAATTAAAAGTTTTACTGTAAAAAAACCCCAGAAAGTTGCCTCAATTTTACATTCAGAAATATGATATAAGCATTTTTTTCATTTTTACGTATAATTCAATGTATTTAATGCTCAAGACAATTAAGCGATTGAATAAAACCCAATGAGAGCTTAGCATTAAAGCACTCAGATGTTAAAAATGTATTCCAGTATACCCATTGTGATTTTAAGATGTTACCTAAAAGGAAAGGTTTAATTTACCGATCAGTGCTCTATTGTCCCCTCGGGCCAAGGCCTGTCTCTTGTAATACATTAATTCCACTGAATACAAGCACCGGTTGAATTATTTCTAAACCATAAACACCCCAACACTTCCAGCGCAGCAGCTATACAGCAGAATAGCTCCAATAACTCAGCTGTAGTTACGGAAATTGGCTTCAGGCTGCACTTAAGGAACAAACATCAGAGGCTGCATCTATTTCTTATGTATGGCTGTCATCTATTCTTCCTCCGTCTGCCTGTTTCTATTCATCTTTGCCTCTCCTTGTCTTTATTTCCCCCTATCTCCACATCTCTGCTGCTCTCTCTTGTCTCCCACTTGTTTTCTTGTTTTCTCTCTCGCTTGTCTTTCTGTCATTAGTTGCATTTCAGCCACACCCACACAGCTCCTCTCCTCATCCATCACTCCCTGGCACTGGTTTTCTCTCAGTGTGTGTGTGTGTGTGTGAGAGACGTTGAGTCAGAGGAAGACGGAATGAGACAGTGTGTCTGTGTTGTTGTTGTTGTCTTCCGTGTTTCATCTGTTTTATGGGCGTTTTATGTTTACTTTGAGATGAGAGCGAGTGAGGATGAAAAAAAAAAATGGAGACAATCGTGTGAAGTGTGGGTTTCCCCCAGAAGGCTGCCCGATGGACTCCAAATGCAAATTTAATTTCACTTCTTCATTATTCACTACAAGTTGACACGAGTTAAACACAAGTTAACAAGCTAATAAATGAGTGTTTTGCACCCGACTCTCACTCTCATTCTTTATTTATCCTGGAATGGTTGAATGAGCGCACACTTCACATTTATCCAATTACACATGTTCACACCTGGGAGCTGCCCAGTCCAACCACCGCCGGCTCACCATGGAGCAGCTCCACTGGAGCAACTGGGGGTTAATTGCTCTGCTGAAGGATTCATCACTGGTAATTGTTCGGGGAGGTAAAAAGTGTTGCTCAGTCAGATTTCTGCATTCAGCTGTTAGAAATACAGCTGCAGTGATACAGTGTAACTTCTGTCAGAACACGCTTATCAAATCATGTTTTTTAGCTTCATCCATTTATTATTTAAGCTGACCTTTGATGTAAACTTCTTTGAGTTGGTACCAGAACTAGAGCACTCTATCAATGTGCCATGTAGATGTTGGACTTTTAGGTAAAAATGTAACTTTGGCAAATTAAATGTTCCACCTCTGCCTCCTCTACTTACATGATGGGGTATTAGTTAATAATATGTTTGCTGGAGGATTGATTTAAAAGTACTCTGAGTAAAATATGAATAAAAAAAGAATGCATCAAGTTCAAAATTCAGAGTGTATATTTAGGAAAACAAAAGTCGATCAGTTCCTGATGTGCAGGTGTTACCTTGCATTGTAGCGTGTGTGTGTGTGTGTGTGTGTGTTTGTGAATGCTAGCCTGTGTTATAAAGCCCTCAGAATGGTTCTCAGACTCAGAAAGCACTTACCGGTAATAAATGTCTAGTTACCTTGACCATGTTTTATTTGCCATAACCATGATCTCTCCCTATCATTAACAATACCAGTGTGCTGATAAAGTAAAAATAAAGGATCAAAGAAATTACACTGAGTGTAACTTTGCAGAACCAGCCAATATCATACCATGTTCTTGCCTGTAAACAGGGCTGAAATATCAGAGGTAAAAAAAAAAGCTTTCAGATATATATTGATGTAAGTATGAGCAATATACATGCTTTATATGCTGTTACATTCATATTTGATCAAACGCTTGCCTGTGATTTTGGCTAAAATGCGGCGTGTTGATGCTCTCTGACGTCATGATACAAGTGGGCAATCAGCCGGGTATTCATTAGCTGTTGTCTCCTCCTGATGGTTGTCTTATAGTAGGAGCTTGAAGCCTCTTTTCTTCTCTTCAGTATAACTACGGTCTGAGTTTCAGTGGCTCCTCTGATATTGAGTGAGTATCCATTGAAAATGTTTTGTGTGCGTCACTAGTCTTTTTTTCACCAAGAACCATGCTGTTTTTTAATTTATTAAAAGTTTTGCTTCAAGAAAGATGGAAAATATTGTGCACTATGTGAAAAAACTCCAAAATGCCACAGTGCCCCCCATGGTACAGAGGAAATTTCTTTGCCAAGACAATAATGTGCTACTCCATCTCAACCCTAGTACAGAACCCAGTGTTTTCTTCTCTGCAAATGAAACCACACAAACAAAAAACACAATGCAAAGAAAGGGTGTATGGCAGAGACTCTGTGTGTGTGGGAAAGCTACCTGCCAGAGATCGGCACACAGAGAGAGTGGGTTACACTTGTATTGCAACATTTTGATTGGGCTTTGAGTATGCATGATGATGACAATGATGCTAGAGGCCTTTTCTCACTGCAGAGAGTAAAATTCTGGGTTTAAACAGTGAAGCCTTGTGGGATTTTGGTATATAAATGTTGAAGTTTTAAAGATGCACAAAATAGTGGCAACTGTCAGCCGCAATTTGTCGAGCCCCAGTTGGAAACAGTTTAAAATCGATAACAATTGGCATGCATAGAGAGAGGTATAAAGACGAGAAACTGCAGGGAAGGAGGCGGGCGGGCAGGGAGGGAAAGAAGAGAAGGGAAGCAGTGGAGAGAATATTTGGATTTTAAGTGAAAAGAAAAGAGTACAGGCTTGAATAAATAAATGTCAGGGACAGAGGAAAGCAAGAGATGAGAGGAGAGGAGAGGCGAACAGCAAAGATCGCACTTTATCGATCGGAGGTTCCTGTATTTGTTGGCAATGTTTGAGGATTAAAACGCCTTTGTATCTACAAGGAGAGAGGGAGATAAAGCTGCCAACTGTACAGACATCATGATATGAGAGTGGGAGAGAGAAGACAGTGAGAAACAGAACGAAATAGCAGATAGGAAAAGAAGAAAAAAGGGGGAGGGGGAGTATAAGATACAGAGAGTGTGAGAGAGAGGTGGAATAGGGAAAGATTCAAACTTATCTGAACTAAGTTTCTGTATGTCATCTTTGCTTTTTGTGTGATTGTTGATATGGTTGCATACTGGATTGTAAAAACAGATTCCAGAAGAAGAAGAAGCTGGGATGCCGTGTATAGTGTGTATAGTTTTAGGTTTTATTTCAGTCGTCAAGCTACCTCCGCCAAGGAGGTTATGTTTTCGCCGGCATGTGTCTGTTTGTCTGTTTGTTTGTTTGTGTACAAAATAACTAAAAAAGAATTGCACGGATTTGGATGAAATGTATCTGGAATTTATATTGCAAATTTATATTATTGCGTCAGTGACCATATTGGCCTCACTAACTGCTGCCATCTAGTGGATGAAATATTTCAATGCCAGTGTGCTCCCAAAATACATGCTTTCAATATAATCCTTTAAGTGTGCAATTTGGTATTGTGTAACTGATCCTATTGCCTTGGCGGAGGTCTGCGCTCTCCGAGTGCTTTTCTAGTTTTTACAGTTGTGTTTGTTTAGAGTGTAGCAACAGAAACTGCATCAGTTCAAAAAACAAATGTTTTGTGGACTAAATTATGCAGGAGAGAGCCAAGAAGAAGTGAAGTTTCTCGACTTTCTAGACAGATTGTAGAAAAAAAAAGAGAGCGCCAGATTGAAAATTAAGCTAAATCCTCTGACAATCGGGCAAAGGTGAACTGGTCCCACTCTCAGCTCTGCAATCACAGGCTCTGATGGTAAAATGGTAAACAGACAGGCAGATTTGACTGAGGTGATGTTAATTAACAAGGTGTTGTGGGGACTCAGTCACAGGAGCAGATGGGAACAATGACAGGAAAATTAACTGGAGTGTGCTGTTGGCCATCAGACTGCACCAGCAGGGATCCTGCCCTGGCAGTGTGGACAACAGTGAGCACCACGGACAGCTCCCGCATCCCTGGTGGTCCCAGGATCAGCACCTCGGACAGCGGTCGTGACACACTAGTGCAGAGTGTTATAAATGATTCACCTGAACTGTCCAGAAGCTCACAGGAGACTGTTAAATGAAACCGGATACAACTTTTAATGCCCAAATTTAATATGTGTATGTGAGAAAAAATAGGTCCATTTGAAGTTAAAATATATCCAGCAGCTTGAAAACTGTTTTTAGTTTCCTTTATAGTCTTTCTCTCTTTAATTCTTGACTATGGCATATGGTTGTTACGTCAGGCATGTGAGTTACTAAAAGTTATGACGTGTACACACACACATGCACCATGTGTATCACGTATATTTTGTCAACATGTTGGATTTTACAGTTAAACAAGGCAGTCAGAGATGGCAGACTTCACCTCATTCATGTCTGTATTAGTAACTTTTAGGCCATTAATTGGGAAAATGAAATCTGGAGTCCCCCAAAGTTTACTGCTGGGTCCACTTTTGTTACACATGTTGATTTATTGCAATTGTTACACTGATGTACTTGAACTTTGAACTCCAAAGTTAGGAAAGCCACACTGCATAATCGACTCATAGTGTCCTTGAGTCGATTCTCAGCATTACAGTCTGCTTTTCATTAAGCAATCTCTTCCACAGCAACTGATAGTTTTTAACTTGAAGTTTTTGACCTGTTTATGTTTCGATTAGCAGGAATCATTTTGTGACTTGTGGTGCTTATGACATACTTTACCTTGCCTTACTTTCTTACTGAACTGTAATCAAAAGCTCACATTGTCTTATGTTAGAATTTGTATTAATTCTTCTTTTAACCATTATTTAGATAGTTGTGTGGACTCTTACGGATAAACAAAACCCTACCCCTTAGTCCTGTTGCCATAGCATGGTATCTCAATCTGTGGCATAAAGCTGGAAAAACTATAACAGTTTGGGGACTTTTACAGAAACTCAATGATTTGTATACTATTTGCCTAAAGTATCTGAAACTGCAGGAGGAAGCAACCCAGACGGGGGAGATGAAGAGGAGGATAAAGCGAGGAGAGAGCAAAGGGAAGAAGGAATGTGAGGAACGGAAGGAAGGGAGAATGAGATTAAGTGGGAGAGAAAAAAAAATCCAGAGATTCGCTCAAGAATCGTGCAAGTGATATTAGCCAGGGTGAAAGTGAGGACAAGTGCTTTTTCTTTCTACCCTTCTGTCTTTTACTTGGCAGAGAAGCTCCTCTGATTGTTCCAGTTTGGCAGTATCACTTTGTACTCAACCTCTCTATTTTACTCTCTCTCCAAGTTAATGTGGAAAAATAAAAGAGCACTTAGTGGTTGAAATTTATGACCAGAGAGAAAACACTTTTTTTTTAAGGTTGCATTCTGTTTTTGTGCATAGAAAGAGATTTGAGCCTTTTCGAAATAGCATTACATAATACTTGTTTTATAAATATCAGTTTGTGTGTGTGAGGTTTTAGAAGTTAGCTATACTTTAAGATCAGTTTTTCACCAACCAAAATTAGTTCAGATAACACAAAGATTTAGTTCCCCAGGTATCAGCCGTCTAACTATTTACGTCTGATGGCTGCTACAATTTTGGACGTAAAAGCTTTTTAAATGGTCATATTAGTTAGTATTCAGTTTAACACATGGAATAAATGTGTCAATTTAACCTACATTGCTCACTTTTAATTCCCAAGTCTACCTCGAAGTGGTTTGGAGTGATCTTGGCACCTTCAGAACCTCTTGATTAACTGCTCTCCTCCTTTTATTGAGAGAAATAAAGAATGACAGACACTCATCACAGCGGCTGTGACTCTTGCGCCGGCTGCTTTCTGCTCCATCGTACGGTGACACTAATTCACTTACATGTCACACCATTTGCGCTGCATTGCATTTGCAAGTCAAGTGATCAAAGTCATGGAGTTACCACAAGGTGAAATGTTTCCTGAGTATTTCACTGTAGTTGAAGAGAAAGATAGCTGCAGAACAGGAAGCTATCATTTTAATGGCTGCAGACTCCCCACCTGCTTTTCTTTTTTCTTTCTTTCTGGACATTTTTTGTAGACATATACAGTATGCGCTGAGTGTGTATGTGTGTGTACTTTTGACCTCTCTAGTGATTAACATGTTGTGCCTGTTCTCTCGGAGGGGTGGTGAGATTTTGTGTGTGTGTGTGAGTACGTAGAGGAGCACCATCGCAGGGCGCGCTGCTGAGGGAACAGCTGTCAGGGGAGGGGCATGGGTAATGATGGCCATGCATCACTGTGTGTGTGCACTTGTGTGTGTGTGTGATGATTTGGAAACGGTGTCTGCTCATACGTCATTCTTCCATGTCTGTCTGTTAGCTGCTGGGTGCCTGCAGACATGTGTGTAATGTGTGTGTGTGTTTGCTAGCCTTGAGTCTGACAGTCTGTCAGAGAAGCTTTCTAATTGTGGTTAAAAGATGGCAGGCCAGAGTCAGCCTAATTTATCATTCACCTAGTACACACAGAGACAGACACACACACATTCACACACTCGCACACACATGCCAAAGTAGGTTATGTGATTTTGCAGGTTTGTGTGCTGTTATCAGACAGCACACTGGTGTCTGAGGTGACTGAGTTACACTGAAACACACTCTATATATGTAAATTAGTATTTATGAATAAAATTTCAGTAGGGTTTCATTGCCTTTTGCACAGAAAAAATTAAAGAAGGAAGAACAGGAGATAGGTAAAAAGGAAAGGATGGAGTGAGGAGAAAAAACGAAAAAGCAACATAATGGAGTAAAGAGGTGAAAAGAGGAGATAATAAGGAAATATATATAGAAGATGGGAGGCATGATGGGATTTACAAAGGAAAGGCAGACAAAGGAGTGAAAGACAGGCTGGAAACGGTGAGGTGAACAAAGTAAATAAGGGAAAGAAAAGGTGAAAGAAGAGGAAAATCAAAGGGAGAAAGGCGCAAAAATGGAGCACAAAGATGAGAGAGCAACGAGAAGCAAAGACCAACCGAGAGAGGAAAGAAAGGAAAGGCAGCAGAAGGAGAGAAAGTGTGTTCATCTGTGTTGGCAGCCTGGCAGCCTGCAGAAGAAAAAGACTTTCTAACCCGTTCTTTCACTCTTTAGTCCTCCCACCCTCCTTCCGTTTCACTGATTTGTCCCCTCATTTCTCCTCTGCGCTGCTTTGGGCCTGTTGCTTTGTTTCTGCAGTCACGTCTGCTTGTGTCTGTGTATGTGGGGCCTGTTCATGTGTGCGTTTTTGTATTTCCTTATTTTATTTTCACGCTGGTTTGTGCATATGTGTCCTCTATGTGTGTATGCACTGAATATTGATACGCCGGTGGGAACAAAGTTATGTGGAGGGAAGCGACACAATTGTTTCAGCATCTGAGTCTCAGTTTCCCTGCATCCGAATCCAATTCAGTTTCCTGCCTAAAATGGGTATCTCACAAACACCCACGCGCTGGAACACATGCATAAGCTCGTAGTTACACAGATAGCCGGTTTATGTCTGTGGGTCATAGCTCCACCATGGGTCAAGATTAAAGGATTTTCTCACAGGAGAGTTGCTCATCCCCCGGCAGGGAAGAGGAGAGAGACAGGGAGGTTTATGGAAGAGTTACTTTAAAGTCCAGACGGTGGAGAGATCCACAGGCCTGTCTGGGTACCTGCCGGGCACGGCTAACTAATGACACTACCTGTCCGTCTTAATCACAGTTAGCTTTGCAAAGTTACAGCCGAGACAGAAATATGTCTTAAAGTGACATCACTGCACAATGTAGCCTGCTGGCTGTAAACCTGCGCCTCTTAATCTCATAATTACAGATGTATGTGTTTCCCTTTTATTTAATAAGTTGCATCATTAAAGGATAATGGAAAATAGGATTTTCTCGTTCTACTATCTAACAGAAATCTTTCCTTTTATTTGTTTGATTTGTGCCTCTGAACTTAAAAACACTTCTTTCCAGAAACATAAAGTGTTCTTGCTGTTAGGGATCATTCACAGACTTTTACTGCTTTATTTCATATTTATTTCTATATTTTTTATCACATCTGTGAATAGTGAGCTATATGGACTGTGCTGTAAGACCGAGACATTGTTTATTTTTTTAGTGCACTAATATCTACTGAAGCAGGCTCTTCTCATTCACTGTTGTACTTATACCTGTGAACTCGTGAGCCACAAGGCACAGCTTATCAGGGCTCTATTTATGTTTGTTGTTAGGCGACCTCTAGTGGCCATAGTGATTATTACGGGAGCAAAGGAGGAAGCGAGGTGACGCAGTATAAAGAGCAAGAACGTCTGCGTAGGGATGAGTTTGGGGAAAAACACAAAGGACTTTCACCCTGAAGACTGCTGTTCATTTCCCTGTGAAACCAAATAAGTCAATAAGTTAATGTCTGTGCAAAACCACATCTTGGGTTTACGTAATAAAGTTATTATTTTAACTCAAACCATGATTTTTTTTCTAAACTCAACAAAGTAGTTTTGTTGCCTGTACCTAACCAAGTAGTTCTGTGTCAAAATATTAACCATGTGTCTAAAACTGCAACTGTCAGGTGTTTAAAACAACAAGCACAAACTGGAAGGTCATATTCAGTACAATGTCATATAAATGGCTGATTTTGGGGATGTCGACCAAAAAAATAGTTGCTGTTAAACAACATTTAATAAGTTTGAGTATAAGTAAGAGTGTTTCCTGTTTGCCTAAATTAAATTTAGGTGGTTGTGGTGTGTACTTATGTGGTTAACACTTTAATAGAATAACAAACAGAGAGAATATTCTCATTACAGGCTTTATTCAGATTCCTACAGCTGTTGAGGGATTCACCTGGCATCTCTTTCTCTTCATCTCTCTATTACCATACTGTGGTTTAAGAGTAAATGATTAGAAATGTGCATTGAGAAAGTGAGAAAGCTGCCCAGGGACATGGTGCAAGAGGAGAATATGACAATTGAAGGTGAACAAGGAGAGATCTGGGCAAAGGCGGGAAGAGGAGGGAAGAGAGACAGAAGGGAGAGGAAGAGAAAAATGTGGCGATGTCAGTTACAGAGCGAATGCCCCGAGGTTGAAAAGAGAGTAAGTCGACAGGGAGAGAGGTATGAGTGTGTGCGTGGAAGTGTGTGTGTGTGTGTGTGTGT
>CAFUXE010000485.1:500136-510232 GCA_903364295.1 Serranus cabrilla
CTCTCATACACATTAAGTACGTTAGTCAGCTTTAATCACACAGTGTGATAGTGAGTGTGTGCGCTTCCGCAAGGCCGCTTAATGTTGATAATGACGTACTCTTCCACAGTAATAGATCTGTCATTCAGCACAATTAAAGGAGCCCGCACACACTTCCATACACACACTTTCAAGAACCTTCTTTGTCTGTCTCTCCCTCATAATACACACACACACACACACGGACACAGACACACACACACACACACAGAGTGGAAAGCCACATCAATGGGCCTTTATCAAGTCATCACATTTCCAATTTGAGGAGTGTGTTTGTGGTGCTGTCACATTGCCTTTAATTGGCATAGGCAACACACACTGACACACACACTCTCATATGCACATATCCTTTTGAATTGTGAAAATGTAATTCTTGTATTAAGGATTAGGTCACAAGCTGTCACATTTCCTCTCCAGTTATAATTAAGGGTTATGTAATACAATACTGCCAAACACACTGCTAAGCTCACACACTCAACTCACACAGGCGCATATAGGTACACACACACTTCCTCACACACATGCACGTAATGCATCCGCCTCACACCTACAGACACACATTGTAATAGAAATGCACATAAAAATCCACACTTGTACGTGTTGACTAGAGAGGGGATGTGACGCACGCAGCTTTGGGAAAGACAGGATGTGAATTATCGAGACGGCGTTCTGAAACAAGTGGTCACACACACAAAACTCACGTATATATGTCAGGTAGCAGGAAAAGCAGGCGGCGAATGATGCTTCAATTTCACCCGCGTTCCATTTTACTGCATGAGCAACAGCATCCATATGACACCGGATCTCCATGTGGGAAATCAGCGAGTATAATCCATTAGTAAGGGCAGCTTTCTGCCTAATGACAGCACAGAGCAGAAAACTCCCATGTTTCACAAAGGTGCATCATTACGTTGAAACCACACAGACTATAAGATAAAATAGGGATTTTTGTATCATAGATTAGGGAATCTGTAGCTGCATTGGGCACAAAAACCTCTCTGTGCCAATTTGTGGCCTTCAGCCAGGAAACATGAAGCAACAACAACAAGGTTCCCATCATGTATGGTGTAAGATAATACAATTATATCTAGAAGGGCCACATAAAATGCATTTTATTTCTTTTCTCTTTTTTTTAAAATAAGCAACAGGATTTACTAAAACTTTCATTTGCTCTTGGAGATACTTTACAACTATTCATGCTCACTTACACCTTTATTGACACATTAGCTGCACTAGACTAAATACATTCTCAGTACACTGACACTACAATAATACAATAATTGATCACTAATTAATTTGCTCATTTAGTTTCTCCACAAATAATTGTGCAAAAAATATCACTTTTCAGTCTCAGTGATGTGTTTTATTTATTTCATAAGCTTATTTAACATGAAAAGAACTTAAGAAATGACTAATGAGCAAAATAAATCTTAGTCGACAAAGACCAAAACTACTGATTATCCGACAAATCAACAACAGATCAACAAAAGAAATTACAATGTCACATTGGCACTTGTAGTTGCACATTAATGCAAGTGGTAAGTAGGTGAAGAGTAAAACTTACCTTTAATTTTTGGTAAAGATGCAGAACTAGAAGTAGAAAAAAATCAAAGGAGACATAAAACAACCGGGTATTGTACTGAAACAATGTTGAACATGCTAAACAAAACAAAATAAAGCAATAGTGGGCTTTCCCTGTTGTCCATTTCTAAGCTCAGTTTAACTCTGAGGTGCCTTTATTCAGTGTAACATTCTCAACCACATTGCAATGATGTAAAATCCCTTCAACTTTTATTAAAATCTGACTCGTGATGTCTCTGAAATCACCTGACAAATAACATTTGACAGGGAGGCAGACACCCCCCATGCTCTTTTTTGCACCAGGAAGTGTGAGAGCGCAGTAGGAGATGGATGGAAAGACTTGAAGGATGGACATGAAGATAAATAGATAACTTGGCTTTTAGCGATCGGGTGGGGGAGACAGAAATGGGGGGCATTTCACAAGAATAGTGGGGGTAAAAAAAGAGATAGATGGATGAATAAATGGGATTTCTGCCTCGTTCCACGCAATGGGAATATGAAGGAAAGAAAAAAAAGATGTACAGGAAATGGAACAAGACGTGGATAGATAGATGATAATGGAGTTTTTTTTTTCCTAGTTCAAAACTATGACGATGAGAGAGCGAGAGATGGATATGGATAGATAGATGATAATGGGATTTCTGTCTAGTTGTAAGCCATGGGACTAAGCTTCATGTTTGTTGTGTACTGACTGACTGAAAGCTGCTTATAGTGCATACACAGTGCTAAGCCGAATGTCACATTAGTTATTTACAGTAAGCCTTCACATTACTGTGCCACTGCACATTAATGCGTAGTCTGTTACTGAAGGAATGTTAGTGACCCCGTCCTTAAATCTGATAAGATGGAGTTCCCATCCTGTCAGTTTTACTGCTGTTGCGCTGAACTGTACACCCCACAGATATATATTTATCCATCTGGATACTATATGTAAACAATCCTCCTCATTTCTTGCCTACATGTGCATTTTTTATTTATGTGCACTATGAAAACAAGCCATAAGCCATCGAGGTGGAGCGTATATCAGCATTGTTAAAGATGCAGGTGATTTTTCCTTTGCAGCTAAGAACTGGTTTGTATGACTCACTAGTAAGAGACCTGAAATAATGGCAAGTATATTGGTCTATTGCTATAGCAACTATCCATTTTCCTCTTCACATTGCTGTCAACCACCCCACTGCCATCAGAACACCAGTTGTAAATTGCAGCTCTAGGGGCCAGATGCATAAAACTCTGAAGGTCCATGACTAAAAAAGTGTATCTGCACAAAGTCAGACATGTGCACATAACTGCACATATGCCTGATTTACTTTAAACCTCAGTCAGTACGGAGCTGGGTGCATTAGCCCCATACTGACAGCAACAGTTTTCCATGGATGTAGAAAAATTTGCATATTTATACTTGCCAGCTATGCCATTTATTAGACCTGTCAGTGAGTAATATGGCAAAGAAAGTGTCATTTTTATCAACCATCTCATGTCTGTGAAGTTCTGTTGCCATTACACACGGCTGTGGCTATTTGTAGCGTTCATGTCGCTTATTTGTCCCGTTTCTGCAAATCATCATGAATCATCAAGAATAAATTAATAGAGCTCATGTTTAAAACTGACTGACAAAATGCTCCAGAATTCGGGATAAACATAAACGATCATTAACATGTAGATGATGGCTGCAAAAGAAAAAAGAAAAAGAAAAAGATGAATCATATATTATTGAGAATAAAGTGTAAAAATGCCCCTTGACTGACATTTTACTGACTGTGCAGCCTGCAAAAATGATAAATCCATCGGTGAATTTGGAAAACAACCTGAAAACAATGTTCTATTATAGAATTACATCTCTCACTTTATATTTCATGTTCATCTATATGTTACCAGCAGTCTAACAAACATGTGAGCTGTGCACATTCTCACTGCACATTTTCCTTTAGGAATGTCTCTTATTGTGTGGGATAAGGCATGCATTTTGTCCATATGTGTTGTTGCATCATATATATTTGGCTCCAGTTCTGTAACTAAGTTACAGCAGATTGTGTGGACGAGTAGAGATTTGCTGCCCAACACTTTGTCCACAAACTTGCTAGACTGTCTGGAAACTTTCCATTTAAAAGAAAGACACACAAAATATTCATCTACCTAGTATATAAAATAAATATGCATAACTCATTCCTTTAGCCTTAAATGGTAGGTATGGATATACTTTACATCACGGTATGGGAAAATGTCTAAAGTCTGTTAAAACCCCTTTCTATCCACTGTTTTCAGGTTTTGGAGGTGAAAGCATAACTCATACAATGACCTTTTCTCCTGAGGTGTGGAATGAAACCTTTTTTTGATTGTCAGTGACCTTCCAGCTGCTCTAAATCCAAACTTTTCCCCCTCACCATATGTTCAGAGAGAGACAGGAGAGGATATAATATACTGCAGGAGCTAATAGTTGAATGTCTGTGTCCTCTGTTGCCGAGGATACATAGATCTTGGAAGTGTGTGTGTGTGTGTGTCCAACCCGAGCCTGTGAGGTCACTGGCAAGGCAAAGAGGTCCTTCACCCACACATGCACACACACAAGCACAGAGAAAGACAGAAGCATGGTTCATTTCAGAGTATTTTTATGGCTTTTGCTCTTGTGTGTGTGCTTGCATGTGGTGTGCCGAGGTTAGAAGTTAGAGGACAGCCAATATCAACTCTCCAGGAGGCCAGAACGAGCGCTGATCCAGAGATGGAGAGAAAGGCAGCTGAGACATTATTTTTTACAAACCTTTGTTGTATGATGAGAGAGCACATTTTGAAGCCTTCATGGGGCTTCTTAGACAAAGATGAAACAGTAATAAAATGTAAGTCGTAAGAACACCGATATCTCCACAGCTGTAGCCTCTGAAGGCCTTCTTACACATTGATACAACTTTTATTCGCAATTTCAGCATAAGGTCTTCTTTAATAGGGAAGGTCACCCTCACACACATTTACAGTGCACATAGTTTCTAAATCTGAAATCAGCTCACATGAAGGACCGTAAAAAGGACCGAGTCCCAGTCTCTGTATCCTTCTCCCTCTACAATAGAGAAATAAATTGCTTTTGAATCATTTAGCAGAAACAATGGCTAACCTTCCTTTTCTCTCTCCCTTCTCTCAGATCCTTACTGTTAATAATTAAACACGATGTGTGCGTAGGGGGGAGTATATACAGTATCTGTCTTCCTCTCTCTGTGTATCTGTCTAGTGAAGAACTCTCTTAATGTCACTGATCTAGGTGCAAAACAGATACTAAGTTGAAGTGTTTCTTTATGGTTAGTGGAAGTAAATGGTGTGAAGAATTGATATTGATGATGTTGGACACTTGTAGATTACTAACAGCAACACTGTCACCTTCCTCCAAAAAATAGTTTGGAGGATGAAAAATAAAAACTTCTATCTGCTAACAACAATTGACACCTCCAGGCTGCAGCTCCAGTGGCATTCATTTTCATTTTATACTGCAGTATAGGGTGCATCAGAAATTAGTTCTTAAACCCGGAAGTGAGTTAGCATGTTAGCGCCCGGTTGCTAACAAGTGGCTAACTGAGACTACAGTGGTTGTCTGGGATATATCTTTCATTAGTCCACCTTACAGCCTCCAGTCGTGTTTTTCAGTGCTCTTTCATACACTTGTAGATTATAAATTATGTTAATGAACAAGTTATTAGGCTACGGATTAGCTAGCTTGTCAAAACCGCTGGTTAGCTAACGGTAGTGACTAGTTCACTATAGCATAACGTTAGCTTTTTACTTCTGTCGGCTGCATTAATGCTTCAAAATAAATAAAAGTGGTGTTCATCTGTGAAGGTTATCCTGCTGAACAAAACATGTAAACATGAGAAACGTGTATTTGCCACAGAGTTTATTTTCTGCAATGACCCAAAATCCAATGCAAATCCCATAGGCAATATATGTATTTTGTTTGCTCTCTATTGCATGTAATTCTATTATGTTAATGATTAGTAGTGCTAAATTGTAGAAATATTCAACCCGTATAGATTAAATGTTAATCCAGTGTTATATGAAACACTGGCCTACTATCAGCTGGTGCAGCCTAAGCAAAAGTGAGTTAAAAATAACTCAGTAATGTCCAACTGTAGCCTGTCTGAAATGTACAAGTGTACAAGCTAAATGTTTTGAACACAAAGAAACCTGAACAGGTCGATGGCCTAATAGTTTTAAACAAGAGGAAATATATCCGAGCTGTGTTCAGCCAGAGTTCTATCGCTTCATACACTCACAAACACACACACACACACACACACACACACGCCTTTATTTGCTGTTGGCAATCTCCAATTACCTTAATTAATGGTAGCTGGTTTCCTGTATCTCAGACCTGAGGGCTCTCAGCCAATCAGAAATCGTGCTGCTTCCTAGTAATATTTGATGACATGAAAATGCAAACACTGTAGATGTGCAGTGTGTGTGTGTGAGAGAGAGAATATACTAGACCATTGCTTTAGTGCATGCACACTGCACTGTATATCTACCTGTATGTGTGACTTTGTGCGTAGGTGTGATTGCGCGTGTTGTTGTGACACTATCTGACTGTGCATTTGTCTTCGTGTGCACCAGCATGAAGGAATGTGTTTCCATGCATGCGTTTGTGTCCTTTCTGTGTGTGTATGTGCGTGAGCGTGCAGGAAAGGAAAGGTAGGATTACAGCTTGTTGTAGCGAGATGGGGTCGGATTACCAGGAGAGAAAAACAGAGGGAAGGAGGAGAGGAAAGGCAGGAGGTGTGACAGAAGGCTGAGATAGAGAAACAAAGAGGTAGATGGTGTGACTGTGAGTGGAAGGAAGTAAAGTTGAAAAACAGAGTTTGAAATTAGAGATGGAGAGGAAAAGGACAGAGGTCGAGAGAGGGACAGATACTTTTGTAGTTAATGTAGAGATCAGGATGCTTCTGTAGGACAGACGCTGGATAAAAGCATAAAAAGAGACTTCAGCACTGATGACCACTTCAGAAAAAATAGCCTGAAAGTTAGATAAAGGCTGAGGAAGAGCTCCTCTTGTTTCCTTTGTCTGATATGATCTAGAGGTAGTGTGTTTCTGGCGTAGCCTTTATTTAATGAAGTCCATGTAACAAACACTGATCTGTGGTTTTGGATTAGATTATCAGTGATTACAGAAGGTCTATACCACACTTTCAAAGTCACTTTTGGGCCCACTTTAATTAGTTAGAGCGACAACAAAATGGAAGAGTGTAACATTACTACATCCTCCTCCTCCTCCTCCCTCATGAAACAGAACAGTGGGAGAGGAGCGCGGTGCTTGTACACCAACCCTGGGCACCCACAAAACAGTGGGTGTGCATTAAACAAGTGAACCACAGAAGAAAAACAGCGTTCTTCCAAGTGAACATTAATGTGGTGTGTTGCTTTTAAGATTTCAACATTTATCCCCACCAACTAAAAGAAAGAGAACCAAATGAAAACATTGTTCCTCACAGATAAAACTCATAACGTGAACTCCTCTCTCAAACAATAATGCCTCAACACATTTACTCTGACTTTGAGTTCAGAATTTCGGCCATATTGAGCTTCACCATCCTTGAATATCACATTCTGTGTTCTGATGTAGAAGTATCTCTTAAAGTACAGGAAGAGACGGCAGGTCGAGAGCGAGAGCTAGTGTGTGTTGACAGTTGTCTGTCTGGGTGCTGCAAAAGGTTAATCTTGTTGTAAAGAGATATTAAATGGATAGAAGCTTTGGTCTGAGGAGAAATATGGCTAACAAAATGAAATATGACATATCGACCACTCTGCTTGTCTCTCGTCTTCTCTTTGTAATACAAAGGATTTTCCATGGCTGTATAAATGTCCTTCTCTTCTCTTGTTTAATACAAATATTATAACATAGTTCAGTTATACTGGCAGATTTGGATATAAATGATGTCACTCTGCTGTTACTTGTGAGGTTTTTATTAACATGGTTCATATTAGGAGGGTTCTGAGCTGGCAAACAGTAACAATTATAATCATGTACTTTGGGTTAGACTTGTTTTAATCTTTCCAAACAGGTATCTGCATATGTATGCAGAAGCCGCGGGCATGTTTGGCTTTCAGAAGCATTGTGGTTTTTCTTTGTAGTCCAAGTTGTATTGATCAATGACGTGAAGCAGGCTTTGGTTGACTGCAGGGGAACAGCCCATGTGGAGGGAGAATAATTTGGAACAAATTGGCCAAAATGCAATCTAGGAACCCCCCGACTATCGTCTGACAACAATTTAGCTTTTTATTAGCTCAGCTAACTCAGCTAAGCTGGACACTTGTGAAACAGACGTCATCTCTAACGTCCTTTCTCACATCTCATCTCTGTGTACATGTATATTACTTCTCATTATGCATATGCATTTGATTTGCAAATAATGTACACACAACTAACTATTAATCTGTTTATTATTTTTTAATTTTAGTGCTATAATTTCTCTATATTATTTTATTCTAATTCTGCCTTAACTTGCCTGAATTCCTTTTTTCGAACATATTTCTGAGCGTTATTGGAATCTTGAATTAAGTTGCTTATGTTGCGACTGTAAACAATGAACGGCAAACAACAACAACAGAGAGGGAAGTCTCGGCCCAGATATCATTTTTTAGCATATCAGAATCAGAGGCAGTTTCCCCCCAGAGGCTGAATTGTTGCCAGACTGATAGCTGATGGTTTTCTGGATGTGTTTCAGTCTTTTTAATCAACTTTAAGCATCTAGTCTGAAGTGCACAACCCAAGCCAAAACATACCTGTATGTGGAAAGGGAACCCAAGTTTGAATGCAAGATGACTGGATACATTGAATGGACCTGATGTGCTGAAAAGGAAACTAAACAACTGCAAGTGCAAGCACCAAACTTGCCATTCATTTAATATTGTACAGTGTTGGCAGGGTCGGAACTGTTGAGTCCTATTATTAGCAGAAAGTTCCAGCTGTTGGAGGTGATTTGCATTGCTCAAGGCCACCTTGATGGTCAAAGTTTGTTGTGGTGCTTTTTAGGTTTTTGGTGATTTTCCAATTACACATGTTGCCCTTCACCTATCCTGGCTCCGCAGTCATGAAATTTAAAAATTTGCAGTCATACTCCCGACTCCCTCTGCTCAAGTATAAATTTTGTTGGAAAGAAAGTATGGCATTATTGAAATAAGGTGGGAAAAAAAGCCTTTGGGTTATTAATGTTTGTTTATATTTTTCTGCGTACTGGCATCTGTCGGAGTGAAATGAATGCAGAGTGAAGCAATAAAGGTGGAGACGGCTGGTTTCCTGAGCACTATGCTAATCAGCCATCACTTATACATTCATCCCACTGCCACTGTCTGCTGAATGTCACCCCGACACACACACAAACGCACACACACACACACACACACACACACACACAGACAAACAAATATAACATATATTATATATCATAACCATATGTAACTATGTCTATTTGCTGTTTGTCCTTCATTCGTTTATCCATTTATGCTAATGAAGCTATTTTTGAATGTCAATCTATTGAACCAATAAGTACATCAGTTATTACCAATATAATATTACTGTAACACAAAACCTAGCAGGCGCTTAACCCATTAGACTCCAAACCATTTTTTCCCATAATGCTTTGCATGCAGGCTGGAGCAACAATAACAGTGTTTACACGTGTGGTTACATCTGTGTGTACAAATCATTTTGTGATTTCATTAAGTGTCACATTTTTTCATCATAGCAGTGAGTCATCTGGCAGTCAGTCAGGGCCACGACACACACACACACACACACACACACTCATACACTTAAGTTGCACTTAATATCCAAACAACTGTATGTGACATCATCGCACCTGCAGGTGAGACTCAGAAGTGACAAGTGAGAGTGATCTCTGTCACACAGGAAGAAGGTGAGATCTTAGAGAGAGCACTGTGTGACTGAAATGTTGGCTTTGTGTGGTTGTGAAGATGTGTGTGAGCGTGTTTGAGTGGCAGTTTAACCTTTTTAAAGATAAAGATTTCATTAAATAGAGCAGCAGTTTTGTGTTTGTTTTTGGATATTTGCGTAATTTCGCTCGACGACTGTCTGATGTGTTTGTGTTAAAATAATGAGGACGAACAGTTTTTGGGCATTTTAGCACTTCTCACACGCCTTTGTCTATTTTTAATCACTATTTACCTGAAGAGATCTTTTATTGGTTGTATACAATTATGTCACTATCATTACGTGCGAACTTCAGATGGAGCCTGAAAGTGATAAATCTATTTACAGCCCGAATTAGAAATAGAGGAAAGTGACTACATAGTAACAGAGTTAGATGAACCTGCATGCAGCTGAATATTGAAACTCATATTAGATGTGATCTTTTCAAAATGAAGAAAATCACATTTTTCTTTTTTTTTTCACTCATTTGATTTTGCCAGGTGTGGAGGCGATGATCTTTATAAATAACCTTGTTCTCTGGAACTTAATGTACACAGTGAGAAAGGTGAA
>CAFUXE010000485.1:520817-546957 GCA_903364295.1 Serranus cabrilla
TCCTCTCCTCTCCTCTCCTCTCCCTAGCTACGTACTTCCTATTGGTCCATTAAGTCAGTTGAGGCTCAGAGTCCTTTAGGCCCTTTATAAGCAGCTTTTACAAGTTGGCTGCCTGGCTGTGGACTAGTGAAGGATAGAATTGAATGGCACCGAGGCCCAATGGATTTATCCCTTCCTCATATTCATAGCCAGAAGATCCTGGCCCGACACACACAGAGGCTTTTCTTCACAACTCTGTTTTAATTGAAAGAACTTTTGCTTTGTTTGTTTATCACTCTTATTGGCTGCCATGTCCGGGGTGACGCACTGCAGGTGATAATGCTGGCTCAACTTTAGCATATTGCACAGAATGCCCAACAGAATAAAGGGTTGAATTATATGTTCTTGTACCAACACCTAACATCAAATATGCCCATAGTATATGTATTTATATCGTACATTTACACGCTCCTCTCACTTCATCCCTGAGATTGGTTTTTTTTCGACCAGATAAAGTGGCTGATTACAAACTCTCCCTTTCATAGAAACCCACCGGGCAGCTCTCACACTATTTCAGAACAAACATGCTCAAACCCATGTCCTTGATGGGGTGAATTTCCCACTACGGTACTACTACTGCTCTTTGCTCACACTGTTAGGCAGGAAACAGGACTTTTAAAATGGAAGTGCTTTTTCTTTTACACAAATGACCCACTCACAGTATAATCAATGTACCAGCAGTCCACTTTTGGAACACAAGTGTCCAGTTGGGAACCGCCGCCTTAGTGTGTAGAATGTGATTATTTTTTTGCCCAAAATAAAGGTTGAAAAACAAACTAAAAACCTGAAATACAAAAGAAATTCAATCGCAAGTGAGAGGCGAGACCACAGAAACGGATCAGGGTATGTGGTGATTTTGGCGTTGTGGACCAAGGTGAAATTGCAGGTCAATTCCAGAAGGTCTCAACATCTGATACTGACACACAAGGCACTCTATAGTATCTTTATGGGACACAGCAGAACCTAACTCAATGTAAACCCATCTGCCAGGTGACATAGTATAAAGAGCAACAAAGTCCATATAGGGAGGAGGTCAGGGTGGTTGATGTGTCATGTGTGAAACCAAAAGACAATGTTGATTTCACTTACTTAAAGTCTGGGTTAGGAATTAAGATAATTTAAGAATAAGATATTTTACAAGGTGAACAATAATAGCTGAAAACATGTAAAAATAAAAAGACTTAAAAGTATACATGACAGAATTTTGGTGTTAGATCACAAGAGTTTTTCCCATTTCTGTGTTGAGGATTTTTTGAGGATGTCTAAAATCATCAGCTCTATAATGCACTGGAGCATCATAACTCCATCCCCAACACTTTATAAGTGTCTTTACCAACGGTTGTTAACGTTGATGCATTTACTTACTTTAACTACTTTAACTCGTATGTCTGAAGTAATATCCTACATAAACGCTAATTCTGGAGCATTTTATGATATTTCCTATTTTCCTAAACTCAAACACATAGTTTGGTTTGAATTTGCAACATTAACCATGTGTTTTAAACTGTGATCATAGTGGAGTGTCATAGTGTCACGAGTACACTCAACATGAAGCATCCATATGTAACGAGATGAAAATGAGAACACGATAGACACACTTTGCTCTAGAAATATGTTTTTCCATACATACATTTTTTAAAAGTAGCAGACAATTTAAACACCACCACATGCATTCAGAATGTACTGTGTTGTCACAGTTTGAACCAATTCTTGCAATCTAATAGTAGTTTAAAAGTCTAGTTCTCTGGATGCCGTGCATGAGTGTGTGAGCCAGTGTGAGTTTAACATTTCCTGCACGCTGCTCCTCCATTTCCGTCTGTGCTGCTCGACTTCCTCTCTGAGAGGTCTTTCCTTTCTCTCCCTCTGTCTCTGTCTCTCTCAGTGGTATGATGACCATTTGAAATTGCTCTTCACACTTCCCTGCATCTGCTGCCACAAACACACACGGAGAGAGACGGAGCGCAATGACCCCCCACGCTCACACACTCTGACATGAGTCACAGTCACAAAATTCACATCCACAATTCCCAAAGTCCTTCATCCCACCATCTTCTCCTTCCTTCATTGGGTCCTTTAGTCAGTCCATTTCACCCCCTTCCTCCTGCTTCTCAAGGAGAGACTCCGGGTGGACAGAGTGGGGGAAGGAGATAAGGAAATTGGAGAGAGGAGAGTTTGGATGACAGAAAAAGGGAAAATATTGGCAAAGGAGAGAAAGGTGGAACGACAAATGGTTTATTTAATTTCATATTTTTGGCATCCACAGCACTAAGAACTACAGAGGCCACTAAAATCAAAGTATTTAACAAGAAGAGTTTTTTTTTAGGTAATCAGTTGTAATGTAACATCCTGAGTTGAACAATGAGTTGAAAACATTATAGTCCAAGATTAGAAAAAATACAAATAAAAAAGCCAAACTGTCTTTGAATAAATAATAAAATAATCTCTTCATGTCAATCCTCAATGAGTTTCTTTTATAGTACACCTTAGAAACAAGATAACTAAAATTTGTAAATAATAAAGATGCTCAGATGTGTCTTGTCTTCACAGAACAGCTCTAAAAAAAATCCTCTTCCTTTTTCTGTTGTTGAGGAAAGTCAAAGATGGCAATGAAATTTGTGCAATTATGCTAAAAAAGCATTTTGGAAATTAGTTTAAATGATTAAATTAACAAGTATGTAGACACATTTCAATTTCAAACATAATTTATATCAGAATCTCACGGTTAAGGTTTAGATTTCACTCTAATACCTGAAAAACCTGTTGAATCCAACATATTTAAGACATTTTGAAGAGTTGGTGAAGAAATACTGAAGTTAGCTATGTAACACCTTAACATCATTTAGTGTAAAATAAAAATGACATGAACATTAGTACTAGAAGAGTTGCATAATGTCTACTGCTCGCGAATGTTCATTATCAAGTTTATTTAAACATATTGATCTGCTGTTTGTGTGGAGACAGATGTGATGTTCTTCAACAGACCGAAGAATCCGTCTCACTCTCACTGTCAGTTTCTGTCTCTCACGTTCAAAAAGTGTGAGAGTGCTGTTAACTGATGGAGGCAGATGATTTATGTGAAATTATTATCTTTGACATGTCTCCCTGTCCTCCCATTAAATTACACCTATGGATAGGTGTAATAGGAAACAGAACAGGGCTACAGACAAACAGAGGGGAGGAAAGCTAATAAAGGGAGGTACAGAGGAAGAAATTGAGAAAAAGAGGCAGACAGATAGAAAGAGAGAGGAGGATATTGGGTCCAAGCAAGTCGGGTGGGGGGGCTCAGTGGCAGAGGAGAGAGGGGGCAGTCAGACCATATCTGGGGAAATGTGACTCCACTGACCCAATGACAGGGACATCAATCAACAAGTGGTGTGTGCATGTGTGTGTGGGAGTTTGGGGGATTATTCTACAGAGTTCTGTAAACACTCCGTGGACAAGGTCAAACTCAAAGGTTACTAAAAGACAGATACAAAGGTTTAGTCACGTTAGGATGAATTCCAATCAGCAGCATTAGTTAATGATTATCGTCTGGCATTGTTAGAATTTAAATTACGTAAAAAAAAAGAGTAGGTTATGTGAAAAACCATAATTCATAAGACGCAAGCCACAGAAGTTAGGCAAGAAACTTAAGTTATGTTTAAAACGGAAGTTACGTAGATATCGGAAGTTGCGTTAAAAAGTTGTTTAATTTTAGACAGGACATGAACCCTTTTCTCCTGGGTGGAAGTCTGCCATTTGTTTGACTCTTTGTTTGTTTGAATCTTCTGTTACTAAATTGTTCGGTAAGGTGGACACAATTTAAGAAACATCTACAATATATGACAGTCTCAGAAATTAGCTGAGCTGTGTCTCCTCTTCTTTCTCCATTAACAAGTTTCTTGCTGCCAGTTTCTTGCAGGGCTGTTGCACTGGGTTTCATAATATCGTTAGGTGCTGTGCTTACTCTCTCCGGGCCCTGTACCAGTAATTGGCGTTCACCTATCTATCTGCAAATTGTTGTGTGTTACACCAGAAACACAGCAAGCTTTTAGGGGATTGGCTCAACTGTCGGGTGACCTAAAATGTCTTGGAACACACTTCAGTCCACGGTCGAGTTGTGGAGGCCCATTTGGAGTCACTGTAATGACATCAGGGGATATATTTATAATTAAAGGAATATTTGAGCTGACTAAAGGTCCAAAAAGCTGAATCCTACATTTCCCATCATGCAGCTAATAACTGTTTTCATTACATATTTTGGCCGTGGGAAGTTTGGCCAAAGCTACATCCCACTAAGCTCAAGCACTGATGACGTCACTTTGACATCATCACGGAAGTTCTTCCAGAGCCAAATAACTATACAACTGTTCACAAGACTGAAGTCACATTTATGTGGGAAATCATTGGAGTTCCCCTGAAAATGTTTAAAAATTAACAGCAGTAAGAAGAGATTGTGAGGGATAGGAGATAGAAAGACAGTCAGAGAGAATGAGAGATAGAGAGACCACCAGAATAAACTCATGCTTGTGATGAATGTTCAGCTCAGAAATAGAAACCTCATCCCTCTCTCATCCTCTTTCACCCCATTACCTCTCCTCCTCAACACTCTTCCCTTCCTTTCTTTTACATCTCACACCATCCTTGTCTATATATCTCCCTGTATCCATCTGTATCTCTCACACTCCCCCTATCTCTTCCCGTCTCTCTTCAGATAGTGTGCCATCTGTGTGATCAATGGAGTTAATTCTTTTCAGGAAATTCTCCCATGATGGATTTTTCTATGCTGTGCCGTGCCTGCACTGTATTTTTCTTTTTTTTTTTCCATTCCAGGTGGGGGGATGGTGGGGTGTAATTTGCTTCTGTGGATAAAAGCTTTGAATGAAGCAAAAGCAAACTGATGTTTTGATGTTTTTCATCAAACACTCGTCATTTTTGGACATTTTGTGGTATTCCAACAGTCCAACAAAAATTTCACTTTTTACTGCGTGCTCAGAATAGCTTTACTGAATTGCTACAAGAATTCACAAGGAATAGCAATTTGTTCAAATGTTCAAAACAACCTAAGCAAGAAAAATAGGAGAACTGGCATAGAAGAGCAAACAGATGGAGGGGAGCGGGGAATTGCAGGAGAAGTAGTTTGTATACGGTTGTCATACATTAAGGGAAAATTGGGAGTAATAGTAAATCAAGAATAGCATTCTGGAGCATTTGACACCTTCTGCTTTGGCAATGCATGGAACCCGGCACGTGCCAATGCACCACTGGCTGGGAATGAAAGTGAAAGTATGCACAGAAAAGTTTGTGTTTCTGTTGTTTCTATAACATCTCGCTGTTGCAGACAATGTTGCTGCAGGCTTGGCTTTTACTTGTCCTCACACGCTTGCAGACAAACACCTAAATCGAATGTGAAATGTAGCTCTATGTGTGTGTTCGTGTGCCTGTCTTTAATTAAATATAAATATCGGAGTCAATATTTAACCAACACAATATCAAGCAGTGCTGATACCATAATCACGCCGCGGTATCTCTCCTTCTCACTCCAAACCCTTCTCACTTTGCTTCTCGCTGTCTTTCCCCCTTTCTCTGTCTTCCTGTCCTACACGCTCCACTGTGTTTTGATTATTGGCTGTGTGTGTGTGTGTGTGTGTATGCTTGGAAATAAAGCGGGATGGGCACTTTTGGGGGAAGAAGGATCACAGATGGGCCTTGTCAAATCTCTGTACATCTGGCTTTGTTCCTGTCCAATTTTACACACACAAAACACTCATACACACACACCTATAAATATATATATAGAGAGTATACTTTGTCTCATTCAAAATCACTTTTACAAAAGTATGCATGTATAAACGTCTGCAAACTTGTCCGTTCAAACACATACAAGGACCTGATAGACTCATAAATCCACACACGCAGACAGTTAGCAACATTTGCGCACACACACACACACACACAAACATGCACAAGCACACACACAGGCACACTGTGCAGCAGGACACAGTCGGTATGGACTCCTGTTGTGGTTGGTGGTTGCCAAAGTAATGATGCCAGGGAATCTGGACCATGCCAAGTTTAATGGTAGCCAATGGCATGCCAGTGTTTGGCTGCCAGATTTCAAAGGGCCAATCCTGACTGGTAGTATAGCGCCACCTATTGAGCTGAGGTTGGCCTGCCCCTTGTGTCTGTTAAATATATTTACATGCTAATTATTTAGTTTAAAGGGACGCTGCAGAAATATTTCCACTGGTGACAAGAGAGGAAGCTTCCATCTTCAGATTACTAACATTATAAATGATCTTGGATCAACAGCAAGCTGTTAAAATATTAAATAAAATATTCAGCTAATCTGTTTAAAAATCATGACAAAGGATAAAGAAAAGACATGTGACCTGAGCTAGTGTTTCTGATTCTTCATGCAATGTTAATGATTCCATCCAAGGGTCAACCTTTGCCTGCATGAGAAGGCTTTGCATGTGTGTGTGTGTGTGTGTGTTTGCCTGCATGTGTGTGTGTCAGCTGCTCAAGGTCCCTGTCCGGGATTGGGACATATGCTTCATAAGACTCCTGTGGACACACACAGACACACATGCAGCCCTTTGCACCTGAAGGACACCCATAATAATGAGAAAAGATTAGGGGTAAAAAAAAGAAAGCTCACCGGGGCTAATGTGCTGATGTGTTTTGACCACATGACCTGTCTGTCAGTCAGGAGTGGATGGTTACAAACTACATGTGAAAATTCACTTTGGCTTCAAGTCAACTGGCCTTTTTTGCATGTGACTCTCAGCCTCTCAATATGGATAAGCTCCAAAACATGAAGTGTGAGCCTTCTGTGACCCTGCAGGCATAAATGTGCATAATGTCGACCTCTAATCCGACATGAAATTTGGCACTAAATAATGATTTTATATCCCTTTTAATTGGATGTTTTATTAAAGTATGGGTGAAGCTGTATATTTCCCCCTTATAATAATATGAAAGAAATGTGCCGTGTCATGACATTGAATCCTTGCCTTCCTGTTCAGAAAACGACACATAATAATCATGAATTTTTAACATGGAAACTTACTTTTCTTTGCCTCTTCTGCTCAGTTTTTTTCCTTGTCAGCATCCATCTGACTCTAAAGCTCTATTGACACTATACAGTGCAGTGTTAGTGCAAAAGGGCACATCCATCTATCGAAAAAGTTTGCTTAGATTTGTCAGCAGCAAAGATTCAACCGGAGACAAGTTGGTGTCATTTATGCAGTCATCCTGTGTGACATAAAAATGCCAGTATCTTAAAATTTTTTCTCCATCTCCTCTTCTTATTCCCCTTTTGTCTCTCTCATTTCAGTTCCTCCAAGTCTCACTCCTCTTTCCTTTATGCTATTGTCTCTTTGTGTTTCTATTTCCACGCCACTACCCCCCGTCTCTCTTTCTCTCTCTCCTTTTTCCGTCGTTCTCACTCTAAACTTATCCTTACGTGCCCACGCACCATAACCAAACCAGCCTGCTTATTCATTTTGCACTGAGGTATCACTTTATTTCAGTGCTATTATTTTTTGTGAAGTCGCCTCAGTATGACTTGCCCCAGACAGCGCTATGCTGTCCCACCCTCATTATATTTTCACACTCCGCTACCCTAGGACACGAGGAAACACACACACATGCACGCACACACACGCTTTGGTACGTGTGTGTTTTGTTTGTGCCAGAACTGGTTCCTTGGTGTGTCAAAATGGAAATCCTTCCTTCTACTTTTGTATCATAAAAAGCGCTATTTTATTAATGCTCTCTGGCGTTTTTACAGCAGAAGCAGTTTAATGTATTCATGTCCTGTAAATGCTTTACTACAGTTTAGTTATTTCTGCCCTTCCCAAGCAAAGTTCAACACACTGCACTGCACAGCATATTCCTCTCACATGTGGTTTGTAATAATTTGGTGGCCAGCCTGTTAGCTGCAATTGGTGACACACAGACTGTAGATATAAAGCTTCCATTTGCTGTCTGGCTAACTAGCCGTAGCTCTCCTGTTTGCATTGTATACATCTGCAAACCACAGATATGTTAAATCTCACTGTTTCTAAACTGCTGCAACCTCACTCATACTTGTCACACACCAACATATTGTGTTACTTTTAGACGCACTAGGTTTGGCTTGGTTCACTCGTTCAATGCTCCATGTTTGCAGCTTTAAACATGTGGTTAACTTTGTGAATGCAAAAAAATGAGTTAGGTTTAGGCAACAAAATTGTAAGGTCCAAAATAAGTCTGTGGTTTGCTTAACTTAAGTTTCACTTTCAACTTCACTTGCTCTGAGGGTGTAATATTCATACAACTGGTTTATTATTTAAGCCTGGAGTCATACACAGAAATTAAATGGTGCCAAATATGTTTCATATCAGCAAATTTGTTGTTTGCAGAAATGTGCATTACCAACTATTCTTTTCTGGAAACTGCCCAGGTTCTCCTGCATGTTAAGCATACCTTCTTAACCTACCAAGCATTGGAAAATAAAGACTGTTTCACTTAGATACGTTATGCTAGCATTCAAGAAAGTTCTAACAGACGAAGAGGTAATGTTCAACTCTTTGGAGTCCCAAAAGACTTGGCCTTAAGACTTAAATCTTTCTCTTTAACATAAAAATATTCATAACTTAATAGGCAACAATCAAAGTAAAACAGAACTCCTAAAAGGGAAACTGTTGGTCTCGGACAGGATCACAGGACAAATGCAGTTTACAGTTAGTGAGACCCAAACCCTGGTCATAGAAGAACAAAGCTCTTCCTGAACTTTGCTTAACAACAATATCATTAATTGTGGCTTCTGTTCGACTCATATTCATAGAGTTTGCAATAAGTGATCAGTTTGTTGCTTCAGTGTCTTGCAAAATTAAATGCTGACAAACTGAACAGTGGATGAATAACAAACACTGAATGATGGAGGATCAAAGCACAGCCATTGTAACCCCTTGTCCTCTTGGAAATGAGATATTATTCCAAAACCTCAGTAATCCCCGGATCCAAACTTGCAATCTTTGTGAAATACCTGATAAATACACCAGGAAATGAGTAAAAACTTAATGTAAATATATGGAAATAAACTGCCAAAGAGCAAAATGTCATTTTTGATGTATGCTGGTTTAATGTTTTTCCAATGGGGATAGAAAACAAAGAAAATTGCTGCATTAATGTAGAGCACTGTGTGATGCTGAGTCGATCACTCTTGTACAGGAAAGAGGCTGAGAGCTACGGGGATGTTTATGCTCATTTCTCCTTGCAGAGTAACTGTTAAGAAACACATCGTTCTGTGGTGTATGTTGTGTCAGCGGGTTGTAGTGCATGTGTGAATTATGTGAAAAAACTGATAGATGCGTGCATGTGTTTATATCAGAGTGTGTTTACAATAAAAATGCATTTCACAGGTCAGCGAGTCTCGGGTTTACACTGTGTTTGTTGACTTTAATAGATGATTCAGTTGCTTTGGATTTCAGTAACAAATGACACTTAGTTTTGCCTGTTTCAGCCCGGCTGTGCAGTATCTGCTGTATCATTATAACGATGTTCTTTTTCCTTTCTTTTTCTGCCTCCTCTCCTCAGTATCTGAGAGCCAAGTAGGAGCAGCAGGACTTGGACCAGGAGGAGGGCCCGACTCCTCCCAGCCCCGTTTCTCCTCCTCCCTCCCCACCTACCTCCCCGTCCAATGCCAGCTAAGTGGTGCTGACTCTGCCTTCTTTCTGCGAGAAGCCAATCAGGAGGTCATGCGAAACGGCAGCCTATCATCGCGGACCGAGCCCTTCTTCCTCCAACAGCTGGAGCCAGCCATCGCCCCCCCACACTCCCTGCCGAGCATCAACTGCAGCTATGGCAACCTGAGCATCGAGCAGCCAATCCCGGTGGAGCTGCTTCAGGGTCCGTCGCCGCATCTGCTGCTGTCCACCAACCACGTGACTCTGAACTGGAAGGTCAAAGGTCAAGTGGTGGTGCCCAAAGTGGGGTCAACGCGGCCCTGGATACAGGTACTAGAAGTTTTGTGTTATACTTTAATTTCCATTTTATCCATTACTCGTACATCTTATTAATATTTTAGGATTCAAATATACTTAACATGCCAACTCCGTTCAAAAGCATGATTAAATCCATGTGATTTAGAGGATTTACACTGTAAGTGTGTTATTTTTTTGTCTATTTTCTCATGCATTCAGTCACTATGTAGTCATTCATGACTCCTTAACTCCTGGTCTAGGGCAAAATAAAATGTGCAGTGAGAGTGCGACAAGATCTCCACTCTAAACAGCAGAATAGACCTTTATCAATACCACCCATAGTGCGGTGCATCTTAGAGATTTCTAATTGTTTCCAACTGTTTTGTGCATTTATGTGTGCAAGAATCTCTATTTTCCTTTCTTTTCGACACCTATCCTGTTTGCTCCTTGTCTGTCTACTTATTTACCCCTGATGACATGATCTGCACTTGTTCTGCCCTCAGGTGCTGTTTTATCTGGTTGGGCGTCGTTGGGATGAGCCCGACCCGCCTCCTCCAGCCCTCCTCCCATGTGTCAGAGCCATGGCCATCCGTGACACCAGTGAAGCAGCACCCTCGGCGGGCTGCCGACTTGTGGGACCATCTGGCATCTGTGTTGTCCGTCTGGAGATTCCCCCAGCTTGGTTTACACCGCCGCAAGTGAGAAAAAGACCTCCTGAAGTGACTCTACCATCAGTGGATGTGTATTACTCGATCATACCAGTGGAGGGGGCTGGTCAGGAGTGTCCCTCCATTGTTAATGAGCCGTGGAGAGGTCAGGGTGCAAACGTCGGGCCTCTTGGAGGCCTGGGCATGGGACTCGGGGGACAGTGGAGCCCCCTAGGGGATGGAGGTCTACAGGATATGCTGAAAGCTGGCTCTGTGGCCATGACCATGGGCCCGGTTACAGCCAAAGGAGAAAAACTGAGACTGGATGAAAACGTGGAGGTTCTGGTGCCACCCAGCCCGGTTCGACTTGGAAAGACGGTGGCGTTTGGCGTCTACATGAAAACAGGTTCAAACACGGAACAGTTCATATTAAGGTGAGAAAACAAACACTTTTATTTGACTTATTCGGCTTTTCGATTTTATTTGGTAGTCTGTTCTCTTTTTGTCTCATTTCACTTTTTCTTCGGTTTCTCTTTCTTCTTTTTTTCTATCATCCTCACTTATTTCTTGCCTCCTCATCTGCTCTCTCTCATCTCTCAACTCCGCCGCCTCCCGAGGTTGATGGCTGTCACCTTTGTGTACTCAGCCTCTTTCAGGAGCCAGCAATGCAAATAACAACCTCATGAATATTCATGACTGATCCAAGGAGAGAAGAAAACACAGAGAATGAGAAGCGGGAGAGGGAAAGGGTGACTGAGAGGGACTGAAGGTTGGAGAGACAGGGAAACCAAAGAAAAGACATCAAATTAGAGAAGATTCTTGTTTCTCAAGCTAAGGGTGGTACCCCAAATGCCTCTCAGGTGTGCTTTAAGAGGTCACCTACATGGTTTCCCACATAATCGGCAATGTGTTTTCATGCGCTTGTATCCCTGGAAACAAATGTCTTTTTGGTTGGCTGGCTGGCTGAAAATGAGCCCTGATCTCTCGAAGCATGCATACTGTATCTGCATCCCATCTCTGCCTCATCTTTTGTCAGACTTTAGGGATTTCTGGCTGACAAATGACAGATTTATCATTTTTTCACAATTTATTTTCTATTCAGAGAGCATCCCAGAACACAACGCCGTGGCTAGATATAGCATTACTTTAACAATAAACTCCTACGGGGGTTCAAACTATTGAGAACATTTTATAGAGCAACTTTGAATAGATTTTTCAGCATTTCATTCTCACATTTACTCAAAGAAGACTTGGAAAACACTGAACACAGTAATTAGCACACGTCACCCAAGGCTTGCACATTTTTTAAATCATTTGCGCAATGTCAAAGGAATGGATTTTACATAATGAAAGCTGCTCATTTGTGCAGTATTTGGAACTTCTTCAGTCATTGTTCTGAGTGACAGTAATACCCTTCCAGTGACACATGTGACACAGGAAGTGGGTATCAGACACTTTGAGCTGCTTTTGGAGAATGTCTGTTAACTAAAGCGCCTTAGTATCTAATTCTATCTGAAGTCATTAATGCAGCCTGATCTCACAACATTTCTTGAAATTACCATGTTTTCCAGCATGGAAACAATGTCAATGTAAAGTTAGTGGGGATCTTTTTGGTGTTTAAATGGTCACACCTGTGGAGGTGTGAAAGCAACAAGGTCCTATGTGAAAACAAAAGTAAACTACTTTTTATGTGACTTAGATGGCTCACATCACCCTTGTAACTATTTCGCTGCTGGCAAATATGTACATTTATTTAGTTTTGAAGCTCTTACGGCCAAACCAGGAAATTTGTAATTACTTTTAACGCAACTTATGTTTGCGTTCCATGACTTGTGAATTGCGTTTTCTCACGTAACTAACATTATTTGTGTACCTTATGTGACTCACTTTTTTTTTTTTTTTTACATAACTTACATAACTACGTAACTTCTGTGGCTTCACTTCCGGTATTTCCGGGATATTTATTTACTTTTATTGTCTTTATTATCATTTATTGTCACGTATTTTCCACACTTTACATGCCACAAGCAGTAATTTTGTGTTAAAACAAATGTGGTCATCTCACATCATTTTGTGAGATCAGGTTGAATTAATGACATTTATTAACTTATTCTGACCAATTAGAAGTCTACTTGGTTTGAAGGAAGTTTGTAGTTTGTCCCACATGTAATCATGTCAGCACATGCCCTAAAACTCCTGATGGGGTGATCAGACAGGATCTCAGCAGGTGAAATTTACTCCTAATGTGGCAAAAATTGCAGTTGTTTGGCTTCTGCCATCAGTCTGAGATGTCAGTCCGACCCTGTCACTTTCTGTCATTTTTCATGAAATCATGGATAGCTTTCCCATGCATTAGCAGGTCTGGGTTTGAATGCAATTATAAAAAAGATTGGTGATTTGAGATATAATTCACTATAAAGAAAAACAAGTTTATTGGTCAGTAAAACACCTTTATTGGTCAGATTTAACCTTTAAATTAGATTTTCTAAACTCATTTGCTATTTGTTTCCCACATGTTGGTTAAAAAAAAATCAATATTGTCAACAGGCTCAAAGTTGTGTATTTCATTTTGGACAATCACTCCCGAGGTCATCTGAGGACACTGGAGGAACAGAACAACTGCTAGACTGCACTGCACCTTTGTCCCGCTACCTGCTGACCAAATTCACACTCACACACACACACACACACACACACACACACACGGTCATGCAGTGACACAGAGTGAAATAAATTCTCCACCTGCACTCTGCAAATATTATATTTCTTTGACACACATATACTGTACAGTACACATACAGTACACATACAGATGCTGAGCACACACACATAAACACACAAACAAGTAATGTGGTGGCCTCTATGGTTACAGACACTTTGTCTCTGTCTTTGCTGTGCAACACTCCTGCTGTGTGTGTTCGGTGTGTGTGTGTGTGTGTGTGTGGTTCTGCTACAGACAGCAGAGTAAAAAACACCTTTTCCTTTTTTATGGCACCATATAATCTCACTTTCATGTGTGCGTGTCCACCTGAATGTCCATTTTGAGGAATGTCCTATTTATGTCTCTTCCGCTTATCTTACTGTTTGCATACGGGCTGTCTCTTTGTGTGTGTGTGTGTGTGTGTGTGTGTGTGTGTGTCCGACAGTACCTGCAGCCCTTGCCCTCTGCCCTTGCATACAGTCCCATGGATAATCTCCCATGTTGGAAGCACAGTCAGACATGTAATAAGGCTTAAGTGGATCTCATTCCTGTGTGTGAGTGTGCTCATGTGTGTATGTGTGTGACACATAATAAGCCTCAAGTGTGCTCCATCACACTGAGGTGATGTGATTATGATAAACTGCTGAGGAGATGGAGGGACACGGAGAGAGGGGGAGCGAGAGAGGCAGACAGAAGTGGTGGGTAAAAGATGAATGAATGGAAGGTAAAAGCTTCCTTCACTTCCATCTCTTCCGAAAGGTAAAGATGCAAGGATGAGATGCAAGGACAGAGGACTGCAGGCAACACACATTTGCCAAATTGGATTGGACATCCTGGCTGTATCACCTGTCACCGGGCTCGCAGTCTCACATAACCAGTCGTGATTCTGTCACTTTGCGATGACACGACTCGTCTGCGGCGCATCAGCTGAAACTGTGCTCGTGGAAATCTGAGACATCCGCTACAGATTAAGTCCTCTTCCTCACATTCAATCACATTTTGTGTTCCAGTCACATCATCAACATTTTCAGATTTAAATTTTAATATTTGATTCTTGCCAAAGCCAAAACCCACCACTGCTGTCCCCAGATATCGCTCTGCTGGCACTCGGTTTTCTGAATGTACTTTGAATTGAATACAACATTTCTCTGTCATGGTTTCACTACGCTGCTTTTTTTATCCATTCATTTTCTTATGTAGAGCAAGATGTGAAGTAATTATGAGGTTACTGATGTTTTAATATATATTTAATGTGTTTTTATATTCATCAAGCTGACCATTAGAAAGCTATTGACATTTGTTAGTGGTAAAAGTCCAAAAGTATCGGCATCAAAATGTACTTAAAGTATCAAAAGTAAATGTACTTATTGTGCAGAATGGCCACACTCAGATTGTTATATATATTCTAAATATATTATTTGTTTATTATTATTGATGCATTTATGTAAGCAGCTTTTTACTGTGGTGCTAATATTAATATACAGTTTTGTGGTTTAATTTATAAATATGCTTAATTATATTAAATGAATCGTATTTTTTCAAGTTAAATCTCGACCTGAAAAGTAACTAAAGCTGGCAGCTCAATGTAGTGGAGTAAAAAGTACATTATTTGCCTCTAAAATGTAGAATGTGACGCCAACATATAAAGTTACATATGTAGAAATGCTCAAGTAAAGTACAAGTACCTCAGAATTGTACTTTAGTACAGTACTTGAGTAAATGTACTTAGTTACATTCCACCAGTGTGTAAAAAAACACAGGACGTGTTATAGATCCAGTGCCTGTGTCACCGACTGTGATGAAGTGAAAATGATACTGATAGACAATTAAACATGTTTATGGCTGAAAGAACTCATCGGACATATGAGACGTGTGCTAGATGAGTTTATAATTGGTTTTCGACACAAGCTTAGGTATTAATAAAAATGCCAAGATAATGGGCCAAACTTAAATAGACGTACCTGCTTTTTGTGTGAGAGCCAAGATTCACTTTGAGACGACAACAGGAAATTATGAAACGGAGAGACCTTTTTGGTTAATTAGCATTACCTCAGATTTTAAAAAGTAAAGGTGTATTGTGCTTATTATGTTATACAAGATTTTGGTTAGTTTTGCAAGAAAAGGTTGTTTTTCCTGCCTGTTATATCATCCATCCTGTTTTTTCTTTTCTTACATTAGCTGCAGTGATTTAACAGATTTCCAAAGCAGCCGCTCCTCCTCTGTTTCCACTTGTGATTTTCCACTAAAAGACATATAGGACACACTTCTTACCACAACTTTCTTTCTTCTACCCTCTGCCAAGATGCTTTACTAAGAAGAATAAAAGATGATAAGGGAAGGAGATTATGGCCACAAGTATCAGATGAGAAAGAAAGAGAGAGAGAGAGCTGCAGACAGCAGATTGTCGTTTTTGAGGTGAAACCAGTTTGGCATGGTGGGCTACAGAACTTTACCAACCTGTCAACCTAACTATAGAGGAAGCAGATACTGCCCTAATTCTTACAATTGTTTACATTTGCTTGTTTTCTAATTGAATGTCCAGAATACGGCTTGTGTACTCCAAAGGCAAGTCTAGAACTTTCCTTCCATGCATTAATTCTAAATCAGAGCAACAGAAAACCCTTAGAAGTAAAACAGAAGACTCAAAACATTGAGTGTCTCTCCGCTCGCTAATCTGCACACCACCACTTGTGACTTCAAAAGGTAGAAAAGGGGGCAAAACATGATGATGAATTCATGTTCTATGTCGCTCCAGTTCAGCGAGCATTCTGCCAAACAGGTTTTAATTCTGTCCATGGAAACCCTCGCCGCAGAACTTTGCTGCTTTGAATCAATGTTTAGTTGAGCATTTCAGCATTTTTTTCCGCGGTGGGAATGTTGACAGACTGAGGGTCAAAGTGATTAGTATCTCCCTCATTAAAAAGCTGTCGTCTTGAACTGTGTGCTATCCTTGTTTGGTTAGTTAATTAGTGAGATGATTACTGATGAGGGGATAAATGCTGTGTGTGTGTGTATGTGTGAGAGATGAACTGCAGATAGAGACAGATTGAGACAGCGATTATCAAAAGGCAAATAAGTTTTTTTTCCCCTCTGCTTGTGTTCGCTCTCATTTTCTCTATTTCCTCTCACTCTGGTTTTATGTGACTGGTGTAATAATAGCCATTTGTTTTTGTATGCGGCCTGTATTTATGGTCCCTCTTTCTTTCTCTGTGTGTCTGCCTGTGTTTGTGCATGTATGTGTGTGTGTGTGTGTGTGAAGGGATTAGTGGATTTTTCCTAGGATCAGAGGGGAGATGTACTTCTAAGGACCAGCTAGTCCTCTCTGGTGGTTATACCTCGCGCACACACTCGTTCTCCTCTGTGTCACACACACACACACACACACACACACACACACAATATGCCGGATGCCTTTATTCACAAAGCTCCACCATCGATTTCACCTCACATGCCCTTTTCAGCAGCAAGGAGGGGGAATCAATTGTTTTGGCTACTGCGTGTGTGTTTGTGTGTAAGCTTGCTGCACATATTTATAATTAATTATGTGTGCCTAAATATAAAATGTCCGTTGGGAGTGCATACTGTACTTACTTTGTGTTGATCCAGAGTGTGTGACTGTCTTTGTGTCTCTCTCTTTATGTGTGTTTGTCTTTGTGTCGAACCCCTCCAACTGACAAATGCATTTTATCTTTAAAAAGGCACAAAAGATAAATGAGAATTGGATCCATTTCTTTCAGCTGGGATGAACACAATAAATATGTTTCCGGGGTTTTAAAAACCCACACACAACAAAGCAACAAATTGGAAGATATTCACAATATGACTAATTGTGCTGTGTGAGCAGTTGTTTTTTTTTGTTTGCTATTGTTGTCTCATTTTTCTTTTGTTTTGCTGCTCTTTGTCTTACAGTATTTGCCTTTTTTATCCATTAAGGAGAAACAGTTTTGTAGTATTGTTCCCCTTCCTCTGCATGATATAACATCAGGTTAAAAAAAAGTTGTGATAGGATCGTTTCTATTTCTTCAAGTTTATTTAGTTCATTTTCCTTTTTCATTTGTGAAAATTAGTGAAAAAAAACGTTTTCTTTCCGATCAACAAGTTTCTGTTATTGTTATACTTATTTCAGCCACTAGAGGCTGAAGTTCACTTCCCCGTGTTTTAGGAACAAAAGCATTCATGCTGCTTGTCATGAATGTAGTGATACAGTCAGTGTCTGTTTCCTTTGTGTCTTTCTTTATGTCCGGGTCTTTTCTTCTGTTTTTTTCTTCTCTTTCTTCTCTGGAGGAATTCATTCTTGGATCAGATTGTTATAATTTCTGTTTCTTTCCTGTCTTATAATCTTTCAGTGTTTCCACAGAAGAAGCTTTAAAATTAGCCATAGACATTAAATTGCTCTCAGCACAGCATGTAGTCATGTTTATACATATATATGTTTTTCTATCCCTGTGATGTCTCGCATCTCATAAAATATCCACTTACCTGTTGCTTTAACAATCATCCTGACTGTGCTGCACTTCGATCGAAATGTAATAATAAAAAAGCAGCACAGGAGGGGTTGGCATGGTAGCTTTTCATTTGTATTCTTCTCATTATTCATCTTATTGTTATTCTACATGAACAAAGCAATATGAGATTTAAAAAGTAAGAAAATCCTAGTAATTACTAATGAAAGGAAAGAAAGTGAGATTAAATGGGATACTAATACTTCAGTGGCATCGATATGTAATTAGGGTGAGCAAATTACATTATTTAGATAAGTAAACAACTAATAAGGCTTTATTTTTTGGCTTCTGTGGGATACAAACAGATATTTCTCCTCGTATCCTTGCTGCCTGGACTGCCCCTGGAGACCCAAACACTGTATCAAATGATATTTTTCTAAATGAGCATCCAGAGAGGGCTGCAACACTGGCGATCCCACTGAGAATCAACATCCTGCTAAGTAGCTTTATGCAGCTTTCAGCCACTTGAGTCCTCTGTATTAGTTTGCTGCATCACTGAAACTATAATAATGCCAAATGTTGCATAAGACCCACTTTCACTGTGTTTTAAACACACAAGCTGCCTCTCCAAAGTTCACAAGTGATGGTCAAAAAAGTTCATTTATCAAGTTTTTGATTCTGACTGAAATAAGGTCAATGTTCATTATTGTGACTTCATCTCAGAAGTCTAAATATCCTTATTGCAGCTTTAAGGTACTGAGCAGAAGTTGTTTGATCAGGAATATTGTTCCATGAGGTGGAAGAATAAGGCACACAATGCTCCACAAACTGGACAGGAAGCAGCTCTCTGGAGCTCTGGATGATCGTGTTGCTTTAGTGGGAATCACTGTGGGAGTTCCCCAGAAGAGGCTTTAACAGCACAGGGCTTGTAGGCCTCAGCTGCTCAGATGTAGTCGGTGTGCTCAGCACCTTTGCAGATGATGCAGTGCCAGTGTGGGTTCACCAGGCTAAGATGGGCAGGCCAGAGAAGAGTTTTCAGACAAATGCATTCTTAACCGGAAGGTTCTGCTGTGGACCGTTAGCAACATGTCCAGAGATTAGCACAACAAGCGGATTAGTGTGCGATTCAGTCACACTCTGGCGAGCAAAAATGAAACGTGGAGCTGGAAAACCTGCCTGTTTGTTCCCAACGTTGCTCTACTTCTGCAGGGTGACATAATGTGCATGGAAACGCACAATCGCTCACATCATCCAATGTGCTGAACATACCTATACAAGTGTTTATGTCACTCGTTGTATTGGTTCGCCCTCCTATGGTGCAAAATTGGCCAATTTTGACATCCCTGCTGATACACACATTCCCCCGGGAGCGCTAAATTATAATATCATGTAATAAAAGAACTTATGAAAAATTATTTTTCATACATGGGAGAGTTATCAGGGACAGATCCACACTCACATACATATTAAAGCAAACATTCACATGTTTGGCAAGAATCTATAGACAAAATAATCAAGCCAGACAGATATATCGGTTGTCGGTTATCGGCCGATATTGGCCTATTAAAGGCTTATCTGCATAGATGAATATACTATCCAATATGTGGAAAAATGTTGCTTACACCAGAAATGGTGTTCGCTATTCATTTCTAGTCAGCAATTGACTATTTAGCTATTTAACCCGTCTTAGCAATTACTTTATTCCTATTTATTCTTTATTTTCTCTGTTATCATTTATAGAATTGTCATTATTGTTTGTATAATGTATAATAATCTATAACAATGTTAAATATTATTACATAAAGTTTTATGTTTTGAGAAAGTAGCCTTTAGGGTACATCGGCAGAGAAAAAAACAAACAAAAAAAAAATGTAATTTGAGCTCCAAAAATGACTGTATCTGCTGCCATATTGGATATCAGTGAATTTCCCCTCTACATATTCATCTGTGAGTTTTCCAGCATGCCTCCTATTTGCTTCATTACTCTATAGCCTGACATCTGATGCCAGGAGCCCGTCTGTACAATTCCTGGAGAGGAACTTCAAGGACCTTGGATATACTCGTCAATTAAATAACATTTAAATTTGACACATCTGCTTCGTCCACTCTGTTAATGAAACTCTTACTGGCATAATTACTTTTATTCCTCTGAGAAGTTTGCAAAGCTAGACTGTCCACCATGAGAGAATCTGGGTTAAACACCCACTCTCTCTTTTATCTGTTTAACCCACACAGCCACTCTCTCTCTCTGTTTATTCCCCTAATCCAGTCTGTGCTATCATTCTTCCTCCCTTTACTTCCTCACCTCCCTGCTCTTCAATTTCCCTGTCACCATCTCCCTTTCTTTTTTCTCCCTTCTCCTGTTTTCTCTCCCGCTCTCTCTTTCCATCTCAAATCTGTCATGAATATTCATAAGGGTGTTATTTGCATTGCTGGCTCCTGAAAGAGGCTGAGTACACAAAGGTGACAGCCATCAACCTCGGGATAGCGCCAGTGTTTGTGTGCTATTGAGGCTGTGCATGTGTGTGAGGGCGAGAAAAACAGACGAGAGGTAGGCATGGATGGAAGAGGAGAAGGAGCAGAGTCGGAGAGAGAAGAATGGGGGATTGTGTGTTTTTTTTTGGCTGTATAAATTGCAAAATGATTGACATTATCACTGAAATTATAATTAATATGGCTCTGAGTAGACTGTGCTTGAGCAAAAACTTGAAACATTTTGCTTTTTGAACTCAGTTATTGAAATGACAGTGATCCGCAGCACAGCCGAGCATGTGCACACATGTTCGTTTAGCTGTCTCTTCACACACATTTTCCCATTTCTCCCCGATTTCGACTCCCGACAGTCTCTTTTTTCTTTCCTTTGCACGCCTCTATCGCTCTTTGAGTCTGGGTCTGCCAAAGCCATTTTGGGGATGCTTCATATGCAAATGCCTGGCCGGTTATTGTGATGTGTTTATTGTTCGTGCCACTCCTTGTTGCAGGATAGAGGAGCCCCATTTAGAAACGGGTCTCCTGCATTCCTCTGTGCTGCAGATGCACCGGTTGCTCTGAGTAGCACGCTTTAAACCGAGCGGTGTATGTGTGTGTTTTCCTGTGTGTTTGAGCATTTACCTCTAAGTTACCCCAGGAGTTATAAAAAGGAGTTTGAGGATATGTTTGTTTTTATTTTAACAAGCTGTGGGGAAAACAGCTGATATTTTTACTAACAGAGAGAAATCCCTCCCTGCAGCTTTCCGCCCTGGAACTCGAGTAACGTTTTTATTTTCTTGGCCTGGGACCCAGGCTCATGAAAACATATTGTCTGTTTTATTATTCTGGGACCCACTTGAAATAAGCTACAGATGTTCCTATTGTAGGAGTCCCAAATTTTACAGCACAATGGGTGAACTGCCGCTGCACTTTGGCTCCGTCTCCAAAAGGGGATTTTTTGAAAGTTACTAAACATTGTGTGATGTTTAGCTGGTATGTTGTTTTTTTTCTTTTTTTACAATGCATCAATTTTGTTCTTAATTATAGGTGTTAAAGGGCAAAAGAAATGCTGCTTTTTTTGTCTGCTATAGCATACTGCACGGTAAACCATATGTCCTCTGTTCTCCTTTGAGACAGCTTGATCTCACACTATTACATGAAATGTCTACGATGTCTGGTGGCACTAAATGTGTGAAAAACGTGTTATTGTATGAAAAAAATGGTGGACGTTCACCCAGGAGAACGGGTTCATGTCCTGTCTGAAAACAAACGTTTTTTACGTAACTTACTTTCGCAACTTTCCCTTTTTTCATACTTTCTAACGTACGTAACTTCCGTGACTCATGGTTTTTAAATCACATTTTCTTTTTGTAACTTGTGTTTTTACGTAACTTCATGTACGTATAACGACGTGTGTGGGTTTTTTTTTAGAATGCTCCGCTTTTTTACGTAAAGTGTGAAAATTACGTACCACGAGCACAGAAATCAGGTGGCCATTGCATGTAATTTTGTGAGATCAGGTTGTTTGAGAAGATATCAGATGCAAAAAGGTAAAACATTTCACTATCTTTGCATTAAATACCTACATAAACAGAGTACCTGTTTCCACACAGCCAATCAAACCACATTTTTTAGCCAGACAGCCACCTGTAACAAACACAAGAGACACAAACTTTGACAGTTATCCACAGTCGCTTTCCTGCTAAACTTTCCTCCTTATTTAACTCACAAACACGAGCACGTCCTCTGCTGCACCTCAGCTTGTGGAACAAGTGATCAAACAAACATCCTCTGGGGAAAAGTGCACCGCTACGGGCCAGATAGCTAATTAGCTGGTCAGCTGCAGCACATCAAACAGCTTATGAACTTACCTGCAAATATCACCACGGTCTATTGATGCTGATGCGCTCCCTGATCTTCAATACCGCTGTGAAAAAAACACACTGCCTGTGACTTATAAGCCACAGTGCAAGTTTGTTAACTCCTCTTTATCTGTAGTTTTTTTTAAAATAGAGGATATGAATTCACCTCAGTTTGGAAAGTCAGTTTTGTATTCCTCTCATTTTCTTCTTCTTAAGCAGAGAAGAATAAATAAAAAGTCAGCAATGAGTCACTGATTTGTAGGTCACAACAAAGCCAGACTCCAGGGACTTCACATTAAATTACAGTAATTTAAATGCTGCTCAAACAATGCCTCCATATAACCTATAAAATATAAAAAGGACATTCACCTTTCAACAAACTGTAGCTAGTTAGCGAAGTGAACTTTATTCCTGTTTTGTTGATGGTGGAGATGAAAAGCTTCCTGCCACACCGACACTCCTCCAGTTATATTACAAAATACTAAAGGGCACTTTGCAAAATATTATCAAAGGAAACCAGTGATGCATGTTATATTTTCTTATTGCACAGCCATTCTGCTGTTGAACACATTTAAATTGTTTCACTAAATTGCTTTTTTTGGTGTTAATATGCTTTTACTAGGCTTTTTAGGCTTTAATAGGCTTACTGTAGTCTAAGGACGCACTGTGAAACTGTATTACGGAGGAACTGTTTTCATGGACTTGTGCCCAACAGGCCTATTTGGTAATCCATCCATGACTAGCCTCTCCTCTTTACCTTTAACACTCCATATGAAGAATACCTCTGTGGCTCCACTTGGATCACACGGTGGGATTCTTTAGGCTGAATCTCATCTACATGCCTCTCCATTGTCGCAGAATAATGGCATTCTTTAGAGACTTTCTGCTATAAGTAGCTTGTTTATCTGCTCAACACATTCTACATATTTTTCTTTCTATCCCATTTGCTTACAGTGATGCACTCTCTGCTGTAGTCTATCCAAACTTGCATTTCAGAATATCGCCTCCTCTTTTAGTACATCTTCCTATTCACTGTGCACTGCGGGGAGCCTCACAAAACAGCCCCCAGGCTGGGAACAGTACTTTTTTCCCTGTATATATATTTATATATATATATATGTGTGTGTGTGTGTGTGTGGGTGTGTCTTTGCTGGTTTTGATAATTGGAGAACAGTTTATTAGTATGAAACACTGGGCTAAATTTCCCTGCATGATGGCAAATGAGGATAATTTGACTGTGATTGCGTTTATATCTGTCTGTCCAGGGGTTGGATCATAACGTGTTACATTTACTCAAGTACTGAACCTTATTTGAACTGTACTTGTCAGAGTAGTTTCAGATTTTCAGAGAAAAAACATTGCTTTTATGTTCACAAATTTGGATGCATTCATCAAACTACTTCTATTATTTTATGCATTCATGAATTGTTAGCAGGCAGCTGGTCCCAGGTCTGCTGACACTCTGTAGTACTGTAGCGCAGGAGTAACGTTAATATTATGGCTTTCAAACTGCACAAGCAGCTAATATTCACAGACAAAATAAAAGTGCACAGTGCAGTGAGATCCAGTTGTGAAAACTGGTCTGAAGTCAGTAGCCTTCAAACAACTACTCCTGCTTTCTGACATAATGTCAAGTTTTAAGCTAACGGTTTGTTAGCGGTTAACTTGTCATGCTCATCGTTGTGGCCAGAAGAACAACAAACAATTACAAACTAGATTATGCACATGATAAAAAGACAAACTGCTATTATTTGTAACGTTACTTGATATTCAAATAACTTTTGCATTAAGTTTCAACACCTCTGTTTCTATCTTATACACATTTAAACACATGCACGCAAACTATGACTATAGATTTATGTAGACTTATGGACACATTTTTCCAGTAGATATTTTGAAAAACTTAAGAAGCACGTTGCACAGTCACAATTATAATCACTATTATTAATCACACTTCAAACTTTTCTTTCTTATCTCTAAAGCCAGAAATACCAAGTGTATACTACAGCGACTTCAATCACATCAACATTTTCCTACAAGTTTTGGTAAATCTGTAAATGATTGTTTCTCAGAAAGTCTACTTGGAAATTTAAAAAGAACAACAAGTTTTGACTATTTTCTCCTCGCAGAATAACCCTATTTGTGCTCGATCAAGTGTGACTGTCTGCCTCTTCCCTTTCATTCGCAATTCAGCTATTGAATGGCTGTCGCATTTACCCACTGAGCCATCCGAACACCATCAAAACTGTATAGACTTTTTTTTCTCACATATGATTGCTCACCCACCACGACACAGTAAACAACAGCTTGTAGAACTTTCCTTTATGTGTCTTGGTTGCATTGGAATAAGTTCCTGAAATCTCTTTCCAAAGACGATGCTTCTGTATCAGGCGGAATATGAGATAGCGATGGATGAGTGCTTAAAAGATCAGCTAATCTGTGCTCAAGATTTCCTATCAAACCTGTCCAATGATGTGTATGAGTTTGGCTCTGAGCTGTGTAATCTCAGAAGAGGCCCACCAGAAAATAAGACTCTTATTGTTCATTCCAGACACGTTACATCCCCATAGATTAGATTCAGTTTGGTGGACCTTTAAAAACATTTGATAAATCCTTCGTGGAGTTCTTCAAGGATCCCACTGGGATCGCACAACACTTTCAATTGTTCTTTTCTTTTCTTTCCTTGGACTTCTCTCTGCTACATAACCTTTTTTTAAGGTCACATGGTTATTCTGTCACAGGGCACCGTGGCTCTGAACCTTGTAATCTACTGGCCGCTTGTAATGTTGTGATCTTGGAAATTCAAGCTTACACCACTGTTGTACTCATTCTGAAGTCACTCTGGATAAGAGCATCACCTAAATGCATTAAACATTAATGGTAAAGTTACTTATTAATGAAGGGATTGAAGAACCCCTGAAGTCTTTTTAGATTGCAGAGTGTGTAAGTGGTTGTTGATGCTACATTCACAGACACATTGGATATCCATAGTTGCTGCCAGTTAGTTTGTCCTGTTGAAAATGTTTCACTGTTACAGAGGAAATTTGTCCCAGTTTGGTTCCGGTTTCTGTTGACGGAAATTTCCATGATTTAGGTTAAAGACTTCTTAAGCGACCTATTGTCTAAACCATCCATTCATTATTTTATTATCCTTAACCGCTTATCTGAAGTTGGGTCATGGGGGGCTGGGGTTAATCCCAGCCGACATTTTTGTCAACAGACTATCACAGGGCAGACGCATAGAGACAGATATCCATTCATGCTCTCATTCACTCCTACGGGCAATTTAGAGTCACTAAATTAACCTCAGCTGCATGTCTTTGGACTGTGGGAGGAAGCCGGAGAGAACCCACTTTAACTGGGGAAGATCATGCAGACCACACAGAAGAGCAGGAAGCCGGATTCAAACCAGCGACCCTCTTGCTGTGAGGTGAAAGTGCTATGCTAAACCATCTGCTGGCTAATGCCAATAGCTTTCCTCTATCTCTCATGCTGTTAACCTGATCAACTGCACAGGCCTTTTGCTCTACTTGAATTCATTAGCATGCAGCTTTCTGTCGGCACATTTAATGTTGATTATTCTAATGTCTGTTCCTGTTTGTATCTCTATTTATTATCAACTTTATTGCAAGGCAGCGCGGCCATGAGGGGAAGTTAATTGTTGAACTTGAACTAAAATCTCATTTAGAACAGATGCTTTCTATTGCTGGGGTATGGTATGAATACATGGCTGGCTCCATGATTGACCACCGTGCTTCGTGTTTGCTCGTTTATCAGTGCTAATTTGCCCGGCTAATCTCCCCATTAAGCTCAGTGAGAACATTAGCCTAGCAAATTAGCACTGATGAATGGGCTATTATTCATAGCAAAATCTCCACTTCTATTTGCCTGTTTCATTTTTTTTAGATTCCTCTCTCCCTCTCTCCCTCCCTCCCTCCCTCTTCTTTTCATCTTTACCTTTTCATCTCTCCTACTGTACCTTCGTGTTTTATGGTTCCTGCTGCACAGCTTGCCGGCTCTGTTGTTTGCA
>CAFUXE010000485.1:547888-566631 GCA_903364295.1 Serranus cabrilla
GTACCTTCAACTGCAACAGACACCAAAAATTCTGCCCCGAGGTCAGTGAAGGCATCATTGACGCTCTTTTTTTCTGAGACCTGATCAGACAAACTTCCAAATAACTTTGGATGATTGTGAATCACTAGTCGTGTTTACATCGACACATTTCTCTGCACATTTTGAAGATTCACATGAGAAAAGCTTGATGGAAATCCAAAAAAACCTTTTCAGCCTGCCTTTCTGAATAAGTTCTGATGTTAAAGAACAATTATAAATTCTGACTTCTCTCCATTTTCTCTTGTGTGTGGTCAAAGTTGTTTGATTCACAACCTTTTCCCGCACAGCCTCTTCTTCTTCTACTCTTTACTGACAGATTAGCCTACATCATCACATTACGCTGCCACCCTCTGACCAAAGTACATTCATGCAGCTTTGTTTATTTCCCCTTGTTGATGAAATGTCCCTAGTTCGCATTTTCTTTAATACGACATTTCAAAATCCATTCATGTTTTTTTAGTGATGAATCTCTCCCCATTTATTCACTATTTCCTTGCAATAGCCTTGAACTATTAGACTGACTTGCAATAGAGTTGACTTTTTGAAAGTGACATCATCGTTGATATAAAGTGGTATTGACTTTGCAATGAATGACATTTAAGAAAGAATTCTCCGCAGTTAAAAAAGAATGGATACAAGATAACAGTATAAAAAGATCGTGTTGTCGTGGTACTGTGTAGTGCTGGCAGCAATAAACACTGAGTCTACTTTCCCCTTATGAACATTTCAGAACAAACAATATTTTGCCACAACATTTCCAAATTAGGAGGGAGAACAGTAGGTAGTAAAAAAAAAAAGTCAGCTTGAGGCCAATGAATTTGCTGCTTGGCTGATGCAAAGTCACTACGCTTGATTTGTGCCAGCATGAAGTAAAGGCCTGATATAATGCAAGTTAATTGCTTTAGGTCAGAGAGAAAACAGCAAACAGAGTGCTGAAAGAGTGCCTGTGAAAGCACTATGTAGAACAGATAGCAAGAGTACTTCCCTCTTTGTTCAGGTCATCAGGATCATGTCGGCCCTGAGTGCAGCCTCACCAGGTCAAACTTCAAGCAAAGAGCCAAATGATCATCTGGGCTTATTATTATTATAATAATAGAGCTTCTCTCCTCTTCTTGAAAAGCCCATTACCGTCTTTGTTGGGTGCAGATGTTTGCTGCTGACAGTTTCTGTGCAGATGACATCTCCTAGTGCCTGCAGCTCTTCTCCTCCAGGGACTTCTGACAGCAAATTAACCAAACCACAGTTTTGTTTTTTGTACATCTATATCAAATGTACAATTGTGCAAGATAATGATTCAGTCTAAACTAAAGTGACTGAACGGTGGCTATTGTGGCCATGATTTGCAATTTAATGATGAATTTTAAAACATAGAACGGAAGTAACACAAGTAGAGTGAATTAGCAGTAAAAAAAGACTAATGTCCATTTCAAAGGAATATCTAGCTTGTATTTTGTAAATATTAGCCACCATAAGCTTGTGGCCATTATTAACCCGTGTTTCAGGGTGTTTTTTGCTTTTTAAATTTAGCATTAGTCCTAAAATGTAATGTATACATAAAACACTTTGTGTCAACAGATGTCATGAGCATTGGGTGAAAAATTGGGTCTCCTCATGCTTTACATATGACACTATTTACATTTCTACAACCTCCACTTGCAACCTCTCCTGTCCTCTCCTCTCTGCTCTGTGTAAACAGATTTTCAGTGAATATTTGTCACATTTGAGCAAAATCGAACATGCGCAGAATTCAATATTTCTAGTCTATCTAGTTATTCCAAATGGATTATTTATGGCGACTTTCTAAATAACACATCATCCATTCAAGGACTGTTGAAAATTCAAATTAGATGATGATTCTTGTTTTTACAGTTTCTGTATTTCTGTTAAAGAAAATATGCTTTCCACATCCATGTTGGTGGGGTTCAGAGGGTTAAATGATTTGTCTTTTTACTTATTCTTTATGTTGATGCTGTATAATACCTCATGCATACAAATACATATACATACATACATACACAAAGACATATCCCCACAGATATACAAACATACAGCAAATGAGTCAATTTGAACATTTAGAATAAGTCTTAGACATAAAGCTTAACTCGTATTATATGTAATAGTAGTAGTATTAGTAGAAAAGCCATTTTTGAAAATCCAAGAACAGACATGAGTGTGTCGTGTTATCAGACAGACATTAAGACAGAAAGGACGAGAGAAATGAGGGACAGAGACACAGTAATGAGTACTCCAGTGGAGAGTGATAAGAGAGACAGAGTTGGTCTGCATAATGAGTCCTCCAGCATGGAGGTGGCATGTGGGAGGGATGGAGAGACGGAGAGGGATGAACAGGACTATTCCAGTGGAGAACAGAGAGAGCGACAGAGGCGGATTGGATCACAGAGAATAGACTGTATAATGAGTTTTCCCAGGGACAGCTAGCTAGGTAGGCAGAGTACATGGACGGATACAAAATGATACAAAACATCAGTCCTTGTTTTGAAGTAATTACATGCACACCACTTATTTATGCTGAGCCTTATTTGGAATGTTTTTGGCTGTTTTTATTTGCATGTTAGGCTGAAATTACAGAGGCTATCACAGCTGAAGATAAATACCCATTTCTTCATCTGTTTATACCAAAACAAACCACTGTCAACAGAGAATCTTCCTCTGATCACAGCTACTCAGAACACCAGGTATTATGGTTTTAATTGGCACTGAAGAGAATCTAAATTTCATTAGCTTTATACAGTATAATTATCAAGGCAATTACCTGAACCCCTAGTGATAGTATAAGAAACGATAACCCTAGGATTGCTTGAATTAGAATTTGGTCTCCCCCTGCAGATTTGGTTATATTTGGTAGTGGCAGAAACTAGATTTTTTTTTTTTTAACATTTCCCAGCATATTTAGATTTTTTGACTTTCCTGCTCTCTTGCACCTACTTTTTTTCTCTCAAACAGCAGCGGGTGAGTTTTAGATGTAATGATGACTCGGGTGTGTCCTGTGCACTAGCTGGCAGTTTACTAGTTAATGTGACAGTAAAAATATACTAAATTGGAAACATTTCTTCACAGTCTTTCCACATTACCCCCTGCTGACTGCAGAAGTGCCCGCTGGGTTGGGAATCATTGCATTGATCTGTACTCCAAGTGAATCACAACAGGAGAAACGAACTATAAATGTGGTCATAGAAACCAATGGGCTGCACCAAATTTCACCAGGATTTTCTATGTTTTACTTATTCCATCAGAATAATTGGAACGATGTTATACCAACACTCAAAATCCTAATTTGAGGGCTTTATCTGACCATCATATTCAATATCCACAGTATCATACTACAGTTTTACATGATTTCTGCAATTTTACAATAATAAGTAAAGAGGTTTGGACCTTTTATATATATACAAATAGCAGGGAAACTATGTGTGAGTTTTCCTGTGACTGTGTGATTGATAATCTTGTGAAAGTTTTTGTTGCATTATACTGAATGTGTTCTTCTGTAATTGCCTGCTGTGTTTATACTTATTGGAAAAAAAAGGAAATATGTCTGCTTTCTGTAATGGTTTCCACTCTGTCCTCACTTTGCAGTTTCTCTGGGGTTGTTTTTGAGTGTAAACAGGACCGACTTCCAGGACGCCTGTCAGTACTGAGAATGTGTGACTGATGTGTGATTGACAGCAAAAATACATACACACTAACTCACTTCCACACGCTCGCTTTTTCACACGCAATGTCAGTGTTAACGGGTAAATGAGGCTAAGCTGCCAGGATCCCAGTGGTGCTTTAAGAATTAAACAACGGGGTAAGATGCCATAACCTGCTGTGTGTTTGTGTGTTTGTGTGTGTGTGTGTGTGTGTGTGTGTGTGTGTGTGTGTGTCTGCTCGTTCCCAGAAGCTGTCATAGTGTGATCAGTAGTGGGTGGCATGAGTGGAGACCCGTCGCCAAAATATCTACAGATACTGATGGGCTCCAATGGAGAGGATAGGAAGAGAGGAAACAAAACAGAAAAAAATGAATAATACACTGTATGCATATGCATGCACACACACATATTGAATATGTAAACTTGCCAAATTACCCATCGTCCTCTTCTCTCCTCCTCCACTCACAGAGGGAAGTGGGGAGAAAGTTGAGGAAGAAACTTAGAGAGGAGGAACCGGCATGCAGATGGACAGAAAAGTAGCAGATCAAAAGATCTTCATGCACATGTGTGTTCGCTCAGCCATGTTGCAGATGCACACATGCAGCGAGCCAGACAGACGGACAGCTATCCAGTCATCAGCTTCCCAGCCAGCCTGTCAGTCAGTTTGTCAGCCATCCAGTCATCCAAACAATCTACCCATCCATCTCTCCAGTCAGCGAGCAGTTATCTAACAAACCATCCATTCAGCCAGTTGGACATGCAGCCGTAGATACAGGGAGACATGTTGCTGGGTATTCCTGCAGCCATAATCAGAAGCCAGAAAGAGATTTTGTGACAGAGACACGGGAGGGATGAGAGTGAGACACCTATAGGGATCAATGTGGAGTTACATAAGAGCTTCAGACAGAGTCTAATGGGAGAGAGGGAAAGATGGAGGTAGGTGCTACAGAGGAGGCACAAAGAGAGGGTGTTTGATAGGAACATGGGGGAAGTCAGTGTGAGGAGGATGAGAGGAAAGAGTAGGCGTTGTTTATAGGAATCAAAATATAAGAAGTTGAGGCAGGAAATATGGAAGTCACGAAAACACAAGAATTTCACACTAAAAGACAAACTTTTGTACCATACCCACTTGATTCGCCTAACTCCGACTGCTGATGCCTCGTTAGCTTTCACTGAACTTTGTGATGCTTGTTTTTCCACAAAAGAGAAACTGTGGATTAAGTCTCCCTGCTCTTATACTGGAGACTCTATGCAGCCATATGGACAGGAGGATGGATTACTCTTCCAATATCTGCATGAAAAATCATTTCCAAGCTACATGACAGAATAGACCTTTTGTCAATACCACCCAAAACAACACATTAAGGTGTTCGTCAAAAGAATAAAAAAAAATAGGACATACGTCATTATATATACACGTGTTTCGCGGGTAAAAAAAAAAGGTGCAGTTTCTGTGAATTTATGCTACAAAACCAGCTATGTTTAGGGCAAAAAACTTCCTGGTTAGGCGTTCTAAAAGATAGTTTAAAAAGTAAATAAATGTACGTTGAGGAATTGAAGTAGTATGAGTGTGATGTGACTACCGGATATTACGTAAAAAAATGTGATTCACGAAATGTTAGCCACGGAAGTAACGTTGATAGAGGAAGCTACGCTAAAGTTTGTTTAGATTTGTTTGCACACGGAACACAAACACTGCATTGCTGTCAATTCCTATTACTACATCACATGGAGGACAGTCTAAAACATAAATATAAGTATTTTGCTGCCTGTACATACGACCTTTAGGATGTTTTTGATGGGAGACCAGTCTCTGAAAAAATGTGACCCTTTTCTTCAACTCTAATCATTCAGAAGTTTACATTAAAAATAGGAGGCAAGTAATCATATAACCATCCACGCTCCCTGCCTTTGAAACAACCATCATATTTTCCATTATTCTTACATTTCTTTGCTGTTTTACAGTTACTGATTATTTTCTCAGCTTGCAGTGATGATGCTAATCAACGTCTACAAAGATTGTTCACCGTCGAAGCAATTTCCTAAAAGCTTCTTAAAATAGTGAGCTGTACATGTCATTAGAATAAACAAAACACAGCCAGAGTAATAGGTATCGTTTGTGTTTCTATAGCAACTGGTAAACAAATGGCAAATAAAAAAAAGGTTATTTAACAAAAGCTTCAACCCACACGATGTGGGAAAGTAGAGGGGGGAGATACACTGAGGTTTGAGTTCCGTCAGACTTTTCTCATTTCCAGGTTAAATAAAGAGACTTTGTCACAACCTGCTGAGTCTGATAGGAAGACTAAAGACCTGATGGCTTTCAAGTTACTGTAATGTAAACTCATTCTTTGCAATATTAAAGAATAAATAATGGATGCTTTAGACGTTCAGGCAAACACTTTCACAACACTTTCACCCAGGAAATCACTGGTCATTTCCTCTCTGTCAATGTTATTTATGTTTAATAATGTTGACTACTTAAGTTACGGAGCAAAAACAAATGTACAGCCCAGTCATGATCTTTTTCCTATACATAACCAAGTATTTTTGCTTGAATTCACAACATTAACCATGTGTTCAAAACTACGACAATATTGGAGCATCATAGATTTCCCGGACACCAAAAAGTGCCACCAAGAGGTCCAGAACTGGGTTGGTTCCAGAGGAGCTGCTCCACAGATCACTCTGAGCTCTGACCTACCTGGAACTGTGAAAAAAACTGCCACATTAGCTTCATTCAACTGCTTTTACTTCAGCTTCTCTCTTCTCTCTCTTTCTTTTACACTTTTTTTTCTCCTCTGCTCTACTTCCGCCGCTCTTCCTCGCTTTTCTCACTTCTCTTCCCACCTCTCCTCAGCAGAAATCTCTGCTGCTGACAGGAGACAGGGGAGGAGAAGAGGAGGATAAGACCAGGCTCTATCCATCATGGCAAAACGAGGGGGTGGGGAGGGGGAGTTAGTGAGTTTGCGCTGCTGATTGAAGACCACTGACTGAAGCAGGGAACAGAACAGACAGCAGATAGGTTGTGGCAGCTTGACATGCAGTTTGTGAACAATCAGTTAAGGCTCTCTGGTGACTTTCAAAGGTTCAGAAGTGGCTTTTTTTGGACGTGATTTGTATATTTCTGGTGAGTCATGCAGTCACCTGCAACAGTGAATCACTTCCACTGAGGACTAACTTTAACCAACTGTTGTTAGACTCACCACCATCATGGGTGGATGTGGCTCTGGATCTAGCAGTGACTCTTCATGAATCATGGCTTCTCCTGCCCACATCTTTAAGTCCTTGAGCAAGACACTTAACCCTAATTGCTCCTGATGCTTTGGCCTGCACTTTGTGTGTCAGAAGCTGTGTTTCTATTGAAGTTTAACAGAATTTTCAAGCTAAATTTTGAAATGTCGCAGTACAGAAAACGTGAATTAGGGTCATTTCCATCAACTGGTTTAGAGCAAATAAACAAAGCTGCATAACCGTACTTTGGTCAGAAGAGGGCAGTGTAATGTATTACTGTAGGCTAATCCGTCAGTAAACAGTAGAAGAAGAACAGCAAAGGTTGCTAATTGGACAACTTTGGCCACCCACAAGAGAAAATGGAGAGAAGTCTTCACGAATTGGATTGTATTGGGCAACTTATAAATGTTTTTCATGTCAGAGCAGAAACAGCTGATCAGTAGTAAGAGTGTCAGAACTTATTTATAAAAAAGTGTTACCATCTCCTGTTTAGTGCATTAACTATTATTTTGAAAAAGACAAAAAGTACCAGGTAAGCGTAAAAACCTTTTCCAAATCTGATCTAAATTTGGTGTTTCCATCAAGCTTTCCTCATGCAAATCTTCAAAATGTTAGGGTCTGTGACTGAATGAGTACTTTAGATAAAAACACCACATCATAATCCTTCAAGTTCAAGATCACTCTATAGTTTTCTCCATTCATTTACATCAGTAGTTAATGACATTGTATGCATGACATTTCAAACTTTATATGAATTGCTATTGAAAGTCTATATTCTGAGTACTGATTCTACTCACTGTAAAGATCAGGGTTGCAGTTTCAAGCATTATTTTCTGTTTTTACTTGCCACAGTATAGCTGGTGAAGGATTCTGGCATTGGATTTTCTGTTCATTATGTGGTTATGAGTAACAAGCAGGCAGGAAAACATAGAAAGCCATATTGTTGCTTTTTGTTAACAGAACCTGGTATTTTCTCTTCGATTCTGCTGCTGTTTGGAATTGATCCGGAGCAAAACAAGATGTGGAAAAACAGACAAAAATAAAACATTCCTCTATCAGTGACCCTTTGCTATAATTGACCTTTAGCTGAGTGAGGAGACCTCTCTTTAGTGCAGCCGGTGAACCTTGACCTCACAAGGAGAAAAAGTGCACGGCTATAATTGGTAATAGAGAGACATTTCTTTTATTTATAGCACCTGTGATGCAGCCTCGGTCTAAAAGTTTGTCTCGCTCCTGCCATTTTTAGATCCTGGATCAAACGCTGACAGTGTTTCTTTGCCTCAAATACATGTTTCACCAACTTTATTCACCCCAAAAAAAAAATGCTGAGCACATACTTCAGCAGAACTCTTTTTCACACTTATTTACTTGCAAACATTCCCACCTGGGAGCTGCTCAGTACAACATTAGTCCTCGGCTGTGTTGCAGCTGGCAGACTGGTGCCTCAGCATCACAGTTAAGGCGACGAGACTTGTTTCACTTAGTTTCACTCACTTTCCTGTGCCTAGACTTTCCTCCGCAGAGTCATCAGGAGCACGTGACCCTCCGGCCGCCAGCTCAGTTCGCTCACCATTAGGCTTCCACCACCTCTATTTGTCATTTTGATGTTAACTCCATATTGCAGTGTAGATGAGTCAGCCGTGGCGAATAAATTCAGAGGGCCCATTGAATGAGCTCCTTAAAGTCCACACTGGATGTTTTTGTTGAATGAGTTCCAAAGAGCTGACTCTCGGAGCGGAAACAAGCTTTCCGTCGGTGGTGCGTTGAATTAGTAGACTTAGTCAGGCCAGGAGGGAGGAGAGGAGAGAGGCGGAGCTGTTATCACACTGCAGCACCTGGACCAAAGACAGACAGGACGGGACAGAGACGTCTGTCAAACACACAAACGCTCTGAGGCAGCCACACACACACACACACCAGCAATCCAGCAAAATACACACCAACACTGTGTGAATTGTATTTGTTTATCAATTTCTCTTTAGCTCTAAAGGTCATCGTGGCTGTCCTGTCATTTCCTTTTCTCTCTTAATTCATCTCTCTGTCCTCTCCTGTCTTCTTCTATCTTCCTCTCCCTATAATTTCCCCCTTTTTGTCATACAGCATGTTACTCCTCTTAATTTGGTGCCTTCCTCTGACTCTTGACATCTTTCTCTTCTGCCTGTGTCTACATAATTCATTTCGCCTACGCTTTGTCAATGCATGATATAGTGTGTGTACATGCCTCTGCCGAAAAACTAATTTTTTTCAGTGTTTTTCAAAATCAAGGTCACATTTCTCTCTGTTTTGTTCTTAGAATCTGTTACTAGACACAAAAAAAGAACAAAACATTAATGCATAATGTTTCAAATGCTGGGTAAAACTGGAACCAGATGGAAAACCAGCATTAAATAAAACTATCAGGTTTCTTGATAATGATTTGGTTTGCACATTGTAATGAACTGCACTCATATTCAACACAACAATTCTATATTAATCGTGTAGTAAATCAGTGGTAAAATATTCAGAGAATAGCAACAAATGGTTTACATTATTCAATTAGAATATAATGTAAAATGCACTTTAAATACCCTAAAAACGGTTGTAAATAAATTGTGAAATATAATCCCCACATATCAATGTACACACTAGAGCTCTTTTCAGCCCTCCATGTTGTCTTCTCATTGTCATGCCTCGTCGTGATCTTTTACTATCTTTACCTCATGCCATTCTTCTCTCTGCCCCCACATCTTTAGGTCTTTTCATTCTTCACTTCTTCAAATGAAGAATGAATTACACACAGGCAAACACACACACACACATAAGCACGCACAAAGAATTTGTAGCATGAAAGCATCAGTTATGAAAAGCACAATCGCTGCCACATGCCAGGCAAACCTGTGTGTGTGTATATGTGTGTGTACATGCGTGATTTTATGTGTCACGAGTGTTATTGAAGCACAGCAGAAAGCGGAGGATTGAAGCGTTTTAAAGTGCACCTCTGCTGAGGTTTTTTAATTGCGATGACAGTAATGGAACCCCGAGGTGCTGCATCTCTCCCTCAGCAGGTGACTGTTTTAACCTTTTAGCTCTGCTTAAGATTAGCAGCGTGACATTAGCATACTGAGATCTGCATACTCCGGCAGCTCGCACGTTTTCTTCGCTCTGCGGTTTTTCTGAGGCTTGAGAATGTTCGATCTCAGATAAGAGCATGAATCGTCTCACTTACCCTGCAATCTGCTTGGGGGGGAAACTGGAATTTTGATGAGCCACTTTAACCTGTAAAGCCCCTTTTTGACCACGATAACTTTCTCCTGAACCTTTTGAGGAACTCTTTGCATTCCTACTGCAGGGATAAGGGACAGTTTGCCCCCCAAGATACCCTGATCAGGAGGTAGTTCTTTGTTAAAGTACAGGAGCTTTCATGATGGGGTTTTTAAGATTGACCTTTGCTGATTACTCAAACATACACACAGCACTTCATTCATAAAATAAGCAAGCACTCTACTATCAATTTAGTCCCACTTTACGATGAGGGGAGAACATTTCTGCTTGTTTGATAACATTAAAGTAAAGTTAGGCTTTGCTGTCGGCTACAGACGGAGGGAAAAGAGAGAGATTGCGTGAACAAGCTGAGATGGTGAGTTGTGAAAGAGAGACAGCGCAGCGGTGCTGTGATGAGAAAGCCAATAAATGACAGAAATAAATCCTTATTTCCTGATTCTTTCATAGCAGTTATATGGAATAAAGATAAATAACCATCAGACACTCAACAGATGATTTACTGTCATGCATCACATCCAAGGTTTTTCAATAAATACCATGCAAGAGTACATTTTCATAGTCGTGATTCAAACTTTGTTTCTCAATGTGTCGTTTTTTCGATGAAACAGGTGGACACAATGAACTGCAATGTGTGTTTACACCTGCAACCACCAGCAGCCCTCATTCCATGTCATGTTGCTTTTTGGCCGGAGAAGGCAAAAGCCGGAGCCAGCCCCAAAGTCTGGCACTGAGTCACTGAGTCACTGAGTGAGGAAATTACACTATTGGTCAATGTGAGTGATGACGCTGGTGGAGTTTGGGCTTCCCCCATTGGCTGGTGAAAATGAATCATCGTGACAGTCAGCTGGTAATGAGCTAAACTCCATGATTTCTAGTCAGTCAGCTGATCCACTGCAACAATATGCAGTAGTTGTTGTTGTCTCTACCACCGTTTTAGTGCTTTGGCCAGTAGTGGAGGAAGTTTTCAGATCCCTAACTTAAGTAAAAGTACGACGAAATTACTACACTGCAAATAAAAGTTCTACATTCTAAACCTACATGAGTAAACGTTCAAAAGTATCAGCATCAAAATGTATCAACAGACATACTTGTTAAAAAGGATGGACTTCCTCGGATTGTTATACCATTCCAAATATAATGTTGGATTATTAGCATTTATATAAGCATGTTTCATTCAGTAAAGTAGGGCTTTAACTACTGAATATAGTGTTATGAGGTCTGATTAAAAACATTTTAATCACTGTTAAATCATGATGTGAAAAGGAACTAAACCTGGCAGCTAAATGTAGTGGAGTAAAAAGTACAATATTTGTCTCCAAATATAGTGGAATAGAAGTATAAAGTTATATAAAATGGAAATACTCAATTAAAGTACAATTACCTCAAAATTGTACTTTAGTACAGTACTTGAGTAAATGTACTCTCTACTGTACATTGGCTTACCAGAGATCTGCTTTGCCTCTGTAATCGCAGATCAATCAGCTGATCCACTGTTGCTGCAACTGCTGTTTTAATGCACAATCCACAATGTAAAAGGGCTTGAGCCACTGAGGGGAGATAAAGTCAAATAAAACATAAATTCACAGGAAGTTAAAACAAGGCATGCTCGACTTTGTGCGGTCCTCCTGAAAATCTAAACTTCTTGCTGTCTTTTATATTGACCATTATTTCTGCAGGACTGAATGATTCTCTGCCTCTGCAGTCAGTTCTTCAGTTTTTAGATCTTCTGGCATTCAGTTTCCCAACCAGACTCAACACAAAATGCATTGTGTGTGTATGTGTGTGTGTGTGTGTCCTGACAGCTCACAGACCATCTGAGACCGATACTGCTCCACATACATAACATAAGCTCCTACATCCCCTTCACCTGTTACTGTTGATGTGTGTGTGAATGAGTGAGTGTGTGAGTCATCTGCCTGACAGCACGCTTCCCTGTGGACAACAAACTGATACGACATGTATTGCTGAAACACACCTCGGACTCCGCTGGGTGTCCCCTTATTGTTGAGTCCCTGCTCCCAGCTGTGGTTGTTGATCAAACTTGTTGTTTGCTGGTTTTGTTGACGTGTTTATTTGTTTGTTCTGTCTGCCAACTGGTACCTTGGTTACCATTGTTGGAGCCAACAGAGACCTGTGTTTTTCTGTGTGCCTGTGGATGCCTGTGTGTGTGTGTCCATTTGAAGGTGTAAGTGTAGTTGAGCCAGGAATAGAGTCAGACTCGGTATGTGTGTGTGTGATTTGTAGACTTGACTGAATGGCATGCTTTTGTTGATAGATACCAATCAAATTACACATGCAGACACAAACTCCCATGACGATAAGCCTCTCATTGCCATCCCTTCACTTAGAAGGGATGAGACACTCTTGGATCCCTTCCACTCATAATGAATGAGAGGCTGAAGTCTTGGACTCTTCAATGTATCTTTTCATCCAAATGAGCTGCATGGAGCTTTATTGCACTTTGGAGTAAGCAGTTCTCAGCAGCATGTGGCCTATATTGTCCTAATGTTGTCCCTGGTGTTGGCTTATTTTCCACAAAAATCCGTCTCTTGTTCATTATTGGAGTTTGTGACTCCCTTAAGTTCCTCTTGATGACATCAGCACAACCCTAACTATTAGTTTTAGGTTTCAGTGACAGACTATTGTGTCAGCAAAGGAAAAAGGCAATAAAATTATGTTTTTAGCCTTAAGTTAGCAGGCAATGATAAGATACCCGGTAACATTTTATGACAACTGTAATTATTTTATTACAGTTTCTTTTAATAGCAACCATTGTGACCAACATTAGCTGTTCCCTTTAACTATTTTTAGTTATAGCGCTGTAAAGTAATATACTCTAATTTAAAGATAATGCACATCATTGCAAGCCAAGAGATGCAAGTTATATTTTTTGTTCGATGGCAGCCTCTAGTGGTTGAAATGATTGTATCAGGAAGAAAAGAGGAAGTGAGGACTTGACTTGTCTATGACTTATTGTCTGATTGTATAAGTATCGACTAATTCTACTCATTTTCATGTTGTATCCTGCAGAAAAGATTATACTTATAGATGTTAACTAACTAACTAATAGGAGGGAGTTTTCCTGCTTTCTGTCAGAACAGCAGCAGACTCAAAGGTTGTTGTTGCCAACCTGGCAGGGACACACCCTAATGCTTTCATTCAGTCCAGCCAAATGCACCTACCATTACATCTCACCACCATCTGATCTGCGTAGGTTGGGTCTTGGCACAGGTAGTGGTACTTTCACAATTCAGTGGAAAAAATGAAAAGGTGTTTCCAAGTTCCAAGGGTGCAAGATAATCTTACAAGTCAAATTAAAATATAAAACAATACAAATCTAGCTTCCATCCCCGTCCTCTAATTACAAGATATAAATCCAAACTGTTCTGTAATACTGGAGAACAACACAAACAAACAAACCAAAACATATTAATTATGTAGCAATAAAGTACCATGTGAATCGCGAGGAATTTACTTCCATTCTGCTCAGATTTGATCAAATAGTAAGAGTTCTTCTTTAGCATCCCAGTCTGTGCCTGCTTAAAGTGATCGGCGCTGGAGTAACTGGTTGCTACACTGCTAATCCGGGACCTCAGCCCAGAGGACTAGCTCGCAGCTACTACCACAGCCAACAACCCACCATTATTGTCTGTGTCTTTGTTTACAGAGAAATATGTCGTTCTAATCCCATGTGTGGTGGGAAGTAGAGTGGGCGGTTTGATTCCATGTGTGAGGGTTTTTATTTGAAAGAGATCCAGTTACCAAACGTCAAGCTGTGCAGATTACATTATCGGTGTCCTGCTTAAAAATGTGTACAGAGGTAGCAGTTGTAAAAGTCCCACGCTTTGCTGTTTGCATGTTGGACTCCACAAAAGGTCGGTAACAGACATGTGCTAGTTTGGTTTTACGATAAGCCCTTTGTTTAAAAGCTGTATAACATTCAAGGAAGAATGACTACCTGCAGCACTAATGTGAGACGGCAAAGCATGATGACTCAGACTTTTATGAAAGTGCATCATGCGTTTTCATTTATGAAATACAAACAACTGCAGCCCATTCACAGCTTTGTGTGAATGATTTGTTGATTGGCTCCTGCAGATTTTTCTATTTTCATGGCGGAGCCCCAAGGTCGCGACTAATCTTGAAGTGAATCAGTAAAGTTGGTGACAAGTGCATTCAAATTCAATTTACAAAGGTTCTTTTGAAACCCTCATTATACACCATGAATGGAGACTGTCCATAGTATTAACACATTTCACCTGAGAGATGTACTCTTTGGTACTGTAGATCTTTCCATCGAACAAGATCTCCAACCTGAACGACACACGGTATGTCAACACGACACATGATGACACGTAAGTGTTTGTCAAAAGCGGCTCGCGGTACAGCGAAGCATTCTAAAAATAGCACGTGTTGTTATACATACACTTATGGTTTATGGAAAGGCTGCAGTTTCGGTGAATTTATGCTACAAAACCACTTACTTATATTTACAGATAAAAACTTCCTGGTTAGGCGCTAAAAAAGTCTAATAAATTTACATAAATGCCGGAACTGAAGTAGTTACGAGGGTGATGTGACTACCGTAAATTCTGTAAAAAATATGATACTCAAAATGTGAGCCACGGAAGTTAGATAAAAAAATAAAATTAAAAATTGTTTACTTTTGTTTTCACATGGAACACAAACCCTGTTTTCCTGAGTGAAAGTCTGCCGTTGGTTCAAACCATCCACCTCCCCTCCCTCTCCCGCCCCAAGTGTGGCACCTGCCATTTAAACTCTGCATAGCCATCAATCTCTACTACTACATCAGCAAGATGGCAGCGGAGAAAAGTCGAAAACGTAAATATGAGTCGTGTTTGCTGCCTCTACAAACGCTCTATACTTACATTTTTAAGGAGAAACAAGTCTGTTCCATCCATCCATCCGATTTATCCAACCCTTATTCTGTTTAATGTCATGTCGTGCCTGTCATGGGAAGCTGGGACCAATGCCACCATGCACTGAGTGAATAGGGTTCCAGTCTATCACAGGGCTAACACACCTAGAGAATGATTATGAGTCATCTCACCTGCATGTCTTTGGATGGTGGCAATAAAAGGAAAGAGCTCTCAGAGGAAATCCGCACATCTGTGGGCCAACACATGTCAATTCCACACAAAAAAAGGCTACAGGAAGCCATGAAATCCCCTCCTACCTCAACACCATTTACTGTATTCACTCTATATTTATAACAAGTAGGTTGGGAAAAGGTGTATCTTTGACAATATGTGAAAAAAGAGACTTTACTTTGTCGGCCTTCAATGGGACTGGCACTCCACTCAGGCGTCAAATTGTCACAGGATGTATCGAGAAGAACTGTTTCAACAGCTTCACAGTATTTCTAATTAAGTTATAACTGTAGGCAATGGTCAGTGGCTTTATCTTGCTGCTCCACAGCTGTGCATGACAGCTGCCTTGGGACAATTGTCTGGAGTTACTATACTTCTACTGCATTAGCTCCGACACCTTTCACAGTACATCATCCTTTTAATAGTCGTACTCCTCAACACCGCTATATCCATGATGACTCTCTTGGCATAATACTGGACCTTGCAGCTCACATAGAAGCTGTTGTTATAAATCAGAATTGAGGAATTAATACATTTGTGTCACTCTTTACTGCCGACAAATGAATTCCACCGGTATTGGCAGGTCTCTGGCAAAGCAAAGACATAAAATATGAGTCAGAAAATGACTTCCAGAAAGTTTGAACTCTCAACAGCTGGTTAGATGATTGTCATTTTTACTGACAATCATCCAGATGAAACTCCTGCAGATAATGGTCTGTTAAGATCCTTTAGTACTGTGCAGGACAGATGCAGGATGGATGCATGAGTAGGGGCTTCTATAATGGCTTCCCCTGCAGGGCTGCTGGTGCATCATTAACACACAAACAGGGCCAACATATGTGCACACTGGCTTGTATAAGCGCCCGTACATTGAACAAAGCAGCACTGGGAGGGGATTCATATGTTTACTTCATGTACTGTATGCTGAATCAAGCAAACACACAAACACAGACACACACACGCCTGTTTTCCAGCAGCTTTCATCATTATTACACAATAGTCATTTTGCAGTTAACTTATATAACTGGGGAGCCAGCTGCTCCGGGAGAGAGAGTGTCTGCAGAGAGACAGACAGCAGAGTTTGTGTGTGTGTGTGTGTGTGGTCATGTGAGTGGGTGTTTAAGGGACACTTGCTCAGTCTTTATTAGAAAAGCACATTTTGTTGGCTATTCGGGACAAAATCAAAAATGCAAACTCAAAATAACATTTTGCAAAATAATATTTATAAACATGCGTGTGTGGGTGACGGATAGAAGTCAGGATAGACTTTCAGAGACGGACGTATGTCTTTGTTGTGGCTGTTGTCTGCAGTGAAATCATAAGTTATTATTTATGCATGCAAAGCATAAACATTTTTTTAGACGTATTTCGAGTTATTTTTGCATTTCAGGCACGTAGTTAGAAATGCATGTGGCAATTTCAAAATCAGAATAAGAATTGTTTTTATTGCCAAGTAGGTTTACAAGGAATCTGCTGTGGTGCATGAGAAAAAACAGACAAAGTACCAGAATATAGAAACAGATTAAGGCAAATACTTCAGTCAAAAACAGCAGCTTAAATAGAGAATATGAAGAATAGAAAAGTCCACATACAAAAGTATTTAAAAACAACTACAAGTCTTGCTTTATTGGCCTTAGTCAGTGCCTGAGAAAAAAATTAACTGAGCATTTTCTAATTGGTCGCCTCTATGGTTATGACTTGGCTTGATTTAGTTGCAAAAAATCAATGTGCACTCTTTGTTCACAGTGAGAAAAACAAAGTTGTTTTTCAAGAATTCAAGGAAAGACAGGGTGAGGAATTGGTATACAAATGGTCATTTACAGGCTGAAATCTTATTTTGATGTGAGGAAGAGACTGAAAAACAAGTTGATGGTAAATGTGGAACAAACCGTGGTCCTCTGCGACAAAGTCACACCCTTTCATGCTTCATGACCTTCTCCAGAAGGGTTTTTGTGGCATCCTGCTTTGCCACCTTTGTTCCACACAGGCGAGAGTCATAATTCACAAGTCTGCTGGTCGCCCTTGCTAGGTGAACATAAACAGGCCTGTAATTAGCCATCTGAATACATGACTGCTGTTTCTTTGTGAGGGCAGGCTCCACCAGCGTAATGGAATAAAAAAAGTTGTGTATTTTCAAGGCCATTCATCAGTTCCGGTTAATACTGCTGTAGTGGAAGAAAGAAGGATGAGAGTGAAAGACGCCTTTAAAGGAGATAAAAATAAGTTATTTTAAGTTATAAAAAAAGACAGGATGAAAGGCAACAAAGGAAGAAAGAACAGGTGAATGAAAGGCCTTTGTGAGTAAAGTGAGAAGGGAAGAGAAAATAAAGTCAAAAACAGAGAAAAAGATTCTTAGTAGTAAGATTTAACAGATGTTCTCACAGTGGGAAACGTCTGACCTGTGACCAGCAGAACGGGATACTTTACATCCTCCTTTTAAATGTTTAACAACAGTTTGTTATGAGTTTCCAAACTTACAGCTTCCCATCTGTCTCGCCATGTCTTAAAAAACAAGCCCACCTGTTCATTGGAAAATTTCAAAACCCTTGCCTTCCAATCTGTCCGTCACTCCAACTTCAGGAAACACATACGCTGAAGGTCTAAGTTAAGCACTAAACTGCCAATCCTGAATTACCTTCATTGTAAGATATTAAAAGTTCTGGGGAAAAAATCACAGCAATTCACAAAAATCACAAAAAGATTTTTCTGTAACTTAATAAAAGCTAACTTTCTTGATTTTATCTTTGGTTATGAACTTTTTATTCACGATAACTTTAACCAGCTTTTTAACACTGAGTACATCAAACCTGATCCGCCTTTAATCAGCTCCTTCATGTAACAGTTATCTCAGGAGCCAGAGATTATGCATGACAGGTTGAGAACTTCTTGTTTTAGCACCAACATTCCAACTTGTTAAGACCTTGTTATTTATTAAAAAAAAAAAAAATTCATTTTCTCAACTTTTCAATTTGTTGACAGCTTGTCACTTGCGGTAAAAGTAACCCTGTCTCTTCTCAGTGCTCCGATCACAACAACAGATTGTTTTGCCTCTGCCGCTCAAAAAGCAGGAAAAGCAGAAAACAGGGTTTTAATGATCTGACGGTTGACTCATTTAAATGCCGCTCGTGTCCGATGACGGCAGCTCCTCCAGAATGTGTCGAGGAATGTGCAGGTGGTGTGTTGGATTTTGTTGAACATCTGTCTGCGTCTGTACACTCGCTGTCGTTGTTAGTGTTCTTTCTGTAAGTCATGAATTATCAATGAGGCCTGTGATCGAAGCTTTTGGCAAACTTTTTAGAATGAATATTTTTCATGGAGAAAATTGTTTTTCTTTCTGTAATATCATTATACAGAGAAGTAGCCTCCCGTGAGCTGAATAGCAAGATAAAAAAAATCATCTAAACATGCAGATTTGCAGACTTTATTTTTGGGCTTTTGTGCCAGCAAG